>JAECUM010002641.1:0-98732 GCA_016617855.1 Megalonaias nervosa
TAGTAAAGTTTTGTTTGGCCCAGCCAATTTTTACCCAACCAGGACAAGAGGACGAATGGTTCTCCCCGAGCCGTGATATACATGTATATGTGGGTATGTGAGAAAGCTTGCCATTTGCTTCTCGTGGGTCAGTGGTTCTTACGGTGGTTTTTCCGGGTTCTCCACCAGTTATGTAATTGTCGCTATGTATAACCTAACCTTGGTATAGTCATCGATGTATGTTTGCTTTGCCAGTGTATTCTTTTCTTTTTATTCCCCCACTGATAATCCGTCGAGAATAGACTATGATTAATTATGGCACCCTATTGAAAACGAAAAACTGCTGCATAACTTCATTAATATCATTAGAGGAAGCCATTGCAGGTCAGTTGGTAAAGTATCAGACTCATAATCCAAGGGTCATGGATTCAATACCTGCCCATGGCAGGTTGGGTCAACTGCCTCAGTGTGTCCTTTAGTTCTCATTTCCTCTGCATGATATGGTCAATAATGTGATTAAAGTGCTGTTAAAACCACACAAGATATCGTGTGTGTGTGTGTGTGAGAGATTTGATTTTTAACGTAGCTTTAACAATATTTCAGTCATATCACTACGATGTCTGCAGTGTGACAGTTTATAGTGATGTCTAGCACTGGGACATCATGCTGCAGACATGTGGCATGATGTCCCACCCAGTCACATTATTCTGACACCAGGCTGACCAGTCCTAACACTAACCTCTTAATGCTGAGCGCCAAGCGAGGCAGCTGTTAGTACCATTTTTTAAAGTCTTTGGTATGACTCAGCTGGGGTTCGAACCCGCTACCTCCTGCATCCAAGGCAGACGCTCTAACCACTAGGCCACCGGAGCCATTCACAAGATATATATACACACACACACACACACATATATATATAAACAGCATTAACAACCTGGAAAATGTACGACTTTTCATGAATGTAGGTTACCACTATGTGTCTAATGCAAATAATCTCATCACACCATGTTTTTTCAGTGAATTCTTAAAGAACTTCATCAATCTATGGAAAAGCTTTTTAAGTCCCAGCATATTTTTAATACTACTGACAGTATTATGCCTAGGTCAGAATATTTTGGGGACATAATGTCCTCCAACCAATTCTATTGGAGGCACTGAACATTCTGAGAGGAGATTATTAATTTACTATAATAAAATCCTACATCAACTGTTTGTTAAAAAGACAATGTTTGCACTTCATGCCACCCGTTTTCCTTAGAAAGCAAGTGAGATTTCATTACAAAAAATGTCTAGGTGGTGCCTTGTTTCATTTTCCATCAATAATTTTCAATTATCTGAATTGTGTTGGCTCTACTACTTCTGAAGCACTTTCTGAGTCAATGAAGAATTTACAGAGTACATGCCTAAGCAAATCTGTTTTGCTGTTCTTGTTCTTCTAGCAGACAAGTCCATAATAAAATGTAATGCACACAAGGAATGACAGAACCTCTAAAACTTTACCAAAACTGCACCAGTCAAGTGATTTATTATTTAAATGCATCAATGAACCAATTCCAAATCCAATTCTGAAATACACTTGTATATTGACAACTCACATTTGTGTATACAATCCATAATTTGTTAATACTGTACATGAATATGAAAATTCCATTAATTCAAGTATAAATCACATGTTATAAAATTCATGTATCAGTCACATCCCCTTAGAAAACAAATAACACATAAAAAAGTGGTAGTCCTTGTTTTTCATCTGTATCCAATTGAGACTAAACAATTCATAACAATATTGTTGCCAGTAGCACATGGCTATAGTTGTTTACATGCTACTTGTACATGTACTTAAATTGGACTGGATTTTGGTCAGCTGGAGACAGTATCACCTTAGAAAGAAATTTGTGTTAGTCAGTTTGGGTAATTTTCCATAAGATTTTTTTCAGAAAAGATTGCTGCAACATAGGTCAAGTGGGGACGAATATAAGTTTGAGATCAACAAGATTATGCTGTTTCCCTTTACCCTCATTTGTGCTTCAGAGTCCCCCCAAATTTTTAATTTGACCCCAAGTTCTGATACCAAAGTTTGTTTTTTACTCAGTCTCACCCCCAGTTTTGACATCAAGGGGATTTTTGACTCTCAGTTTTGTATCCCTTGGGGATACACTGATAATGCATTCCTCCTTTAATTTCAGTCTGCGAAAGTATTTACTTTTGTGTTAAGATTTAATTTGAGAGGAATCATTTATTTAAATTATTTATTGGAATTACAAAGTGCGCACTGACTGATTGGACTAAAACACTATTTTGAACTGTATTATTGTCATACATCAAGACTACTGGCACATCAGCACATTCAAGATTGAAATTAAATCAGAACACCACTGAAATTCACTGAAAACACTATACTTTTGGATTTGTGACAGAACTTTAGGACTATTTGGGATTTAATTCACAATACTTTAAGTTCCTCTTAAATTCTCAGTATATAACTTAGAGATTTAAATTGTTTGTTGAGTTTTATGTAACATGTTTTTATTATACCACAAGCAACAGAATGATCAAGCAGGCATTTTGCATGAAATACATGCACAGATTAAAGTTCTCCTGTAAAATCCATATGATTCCCTGGCTAACTCCAATGAAACTAATATGAAAATCCAGAGCAGGATCAAACCCAGAAAAGCCAATATTCAGATCTGACTATAATGGTCATGTACTTTTAAGTTATTGCTCCTTAAGTCTGTAACATAATCTTGGGTTATTTCAGAAAATTAACAGCATGTCTAAATATATGGACAGTGAATGGGTGCTGATCAAAGTAAATTTTTATTTGCAGCCAAAAAGGAAAACAGAATTATATCTCTATTTTGTAAACACCTGCCCCCATCAAAGCATTTAACAGCTTGTTCCTCATTAGTCCTACAATATTGACACGGATATTTATGTTTATGTGGTTGAATAACATCAGAAGAAGAAGTCAAATTTTCAGGAATATCTCACACACTTGGCAGCACATATCAATACTTTTCTACAAATTAAAGTCATATTGCTTTAGTCAGACTTTACTATTACCTGATGTCTTTTTCTAATAAATTTAAATTCAGACAGAAGCAAATGGATGTGTTTTCAACTTCCGTTGACCTACATTTAAGCCGACTGGAATGTGATAGAAGCCAGGATTGCCACAATCACTAAAAAGGATGACAAGCATCTTGAATGAAATCTACCTAAACCCCTTCTTCGATACAGGCACAAAAAAAGAAATGTGCGTTTCCTATTGCACTGGTTTTAAAATGAGGGTGGGAAGGTAGGCAGGTTTGTTTTTGTTGTTTATTTTAAAACAATATATATATATATATATAATGTAGTAAGCACTTCAAGTACTGAGCTAAACTAGCTCAGTTAGATGCACAAATCAATTTCTGGTACAGCTCAGGGTAAATCAATTTTGGGAATTTTTTGATAATTTATTTTAAACTCGGGGGGGGGGGAATATGCTTGGGTCAGCAATGAAAAACAAGGATGGGCCAACAGGAAACACTTTTTTGTGCCTTAATATATTTTTTATTCATTTTGTTAAAGAAGCATAGTTCAACTTAAATGATTTTACCATTCCCAGCTTCCATCACCTTGACTTTAAACTGACCCAAAAACATAAATATCAGGATTGATGTCTTACGTTGTAGGACTATAGTCTGAATATACCTCACCATTTGTTTGTACCCCCCATCGATTTAAAAGACAAAAAGCACAAATGCAATAACATATGCACAAAACTTAGTTCATTTATTGGTTTATGATTTCACACCTGATTGTGCCCAGGTAGGACATTAAAACCTTATCGTCTGCGCGTTTCATTCCAAGTAGAAGTTTTCAGTATATAAGATGACTCTGTTTGCCAGTCATTTCCAGTTCCTGCACAAGTCCATTTTCAGCGAAGGGGTGTATGCACAACTACACATGTATGTATGTAGAAGGAAAATACTATGTCGTCTGCTTCCGATATTTACAATGCTGATCAAGCATAGGAAAAGAATGACAAACTGCAAATTTGCCTTTCACATGGATTTAACAAGCAGTGTAATTTCTATGTACATGTGTGCAAAGAATATAACTCTAAACTCTCAACATTATGGAAATTTACAGAATTATACAGCCATTACCGAATAGGATGAACTACATCACAATGTTTTCTAAGGTAATCAACTTGCTCATAGAGTACGCAACATGGTGTCGTGTTCATATGGAAAGTCCGTTAAGCATGAAAGGCACAGAGAATACCAGTGTTACTGTCACTATGGTCACATTCAGGTTAGAAATTATAAATCAATGTAATCGGTATGGGGCTACTGTTACATATATGTAATTAAATTGCTTGTGTGTTAGTTTCAAAATTCTTTTTTTATTTTATTTTTGTTTCATTACATTTTATTGTAATGATTATTTTCATGGGATTCGATATTTTTTTCAGTAATGTTGTTTATCTAAAACGTAAAAGATGTTACATTAGCATTATTTTTAGTTCACCCTGGTGCGCGGTGGTATAAACACTATGCAAAAACGATTGGCTATTGCCTAGGTCATTTCAGCCTAGTCTGAATAAACAATGTTTTTTTTTTAAATTTATTTCAGAGAGAGAGTGGTTCTTAGATAGTGCTATGTGACAAATTTCATTTTTCCTATTGCGTTGTTCAAGTGTTAAGAGACCATGTGACCTATCCCACGAGAACGGGATAATATTTTAGTTGGATTTAATACCCTTTCTGGGAGCTTTTCAGTCAGTTGTATTTTTGAAACCTTGAGGGCTGGAGAGGTTTCAATTGTTGAAACCAGATTGTTTTTAAGTTCATTTGTTTTTGGAATTTAATAATTTATTCTCTAGAAAACCAAACGAGTGTATTTTTTTATAAAATTCTGGGAGAAAGAAATTCAGTGGAAATTTATTCTGGAATTATTCGGAAACATAAACTGTGATTCAATTGAGGAATTGTTACCATTTTGTACAACAACCACATCTGACGTCATCGCCTTCCATATTGGAACGTCGTCGAGATTCGAACCTGGATTCTAACAGAACTATTTAGTGATAGGACTTGTATTTTTCATTCTTAGGATTAAATTTTGGATTACATTCACAAATCGTAAGTCCTATTTCCAATTTTTACATTGTTTTCTAGGGAAATAAATTATTTTGTTAAAATATACAAATCTTGTTGACTTCACTCTTTTCTCTTGTTACTACTGTACCAGCCTACACGTAACAAGAAATTGGGTCGCTCATCCTTGGGATATATGAATTTCGGTTAAATATTTCAGAAAATTGTTTTTTGAAATTTAAATTCCCCTAGCAGAGCTGTGCACCCCCTTATAATGCTTTTCAGTATTTTCAGGGATATTTTCAGTACTTCATGTCAACTTTCAGTATTCTTCACAAGTGCACACCAACAGAAACACACAACATTACCGATGCATCTTATATCCAAACTGTTAATACAATGACCCATACCGCAAAAATTATGCAAAGTATTTCATATTTAAAATATTTGAAATAATTAACAGTTGAAAATAATTTATTAATGATCATCAGTGTTGAGCTTAGATGCTGAAGGTTACAGCAAAGCAGTGTCAAGTTCAGTGCTACATGTATTCTGGAATGAGGATCATTGACTTGTCTTATTCATTTCATAGTAGGCACTTTTCAACTTCTGTAGATGTTCAACTGAGTTCTGGCATTGGGATTCAAATGGATAAACAGGTTTTGATTTAATAAGCAACAATGCTTCTAGAGTGTTGTCTCCCACTGACGACCTCTGCTCTGTTCTGTTCTTACGCACTGTGGAAAAGATTCTCTCACAGTGGGCATTACTGTGGGGAATGGTTAATGTTCCTTGTATTATAACTGAAAGTTCACTGAGGAACAATGCCCCCTCTTCATCCTTCTTATTTGCCAACTGCAGCCCAGGTTTCATCCATTCTTTGTCTGGTGCAGGTGGATAGGTCTGTATATTGATATATAGCAAACTGCTCAACAACAGTGTCAATAGTGCAACCAGAAGGACGTAGTGCTGGAAATCTATGCAGGAAGAAAGTCAGATCACTCAGTTTGGCTGTCTGTTGCAAAGAAGCATCTGCTACAACTGCATGTCTCAAGATTGGTTCTTTGAGAGGAAGCTACTCAATCAGGTAACTGCAAACACTCTTAAAGTACAGCTTTACATCCCCATAGAACTGCTTGATCATTCTTGTCAGAGTCAGCAATGAAACTGCGGGCAGCATTACCTATGACTAAGTCATTTTTGTCTTTTAAATTTTATCTGCTATTGAAGTCAACAGCTTCAGGCACACAACTTGACGTGGCAGCTGGTTTGACAAAGCTACAAAGTACTTTCACAATCTGGTTGACCAGCATTTTTCTCAGTACATGTATCTTCGGTTCATCTGACTGGAGAACAACAAGCACATCATCATACATCTTTAAGTATAGCCCAGAAACAGAATATACAGCTTGTTTGTAGGCAATTTCAGGAACTTCAGGATGTATTCTACTTTCTTGTGGGCATATGGTTTGTCACTGCTCTCAGCAAACTGTGTTGAAGATGAAACTTTGTCTTGACATCATCAAATTCTGATTTAAAGAACGTTTTCAAAGGTTCCCAATTTTGTAGCAATCTCTCCAGGCAACGACCAATACTTAGCCATCTGGTACAAACATGCTTGAGCATTCTCTTCTGCCCAATGTCAAAAAGATCTTGAACACTAGAGAATTTGTGCTGTCGTTTCTCACTTTTCTGGAAATAATAATATACATCCTGCAAGAACTCAGCCACATCAGGTAAACACTTTGCTTCTTTTAGGGCTACATTGTGCACAACATGGAGGCAGCATCCTGCCAAGAATAAACTGTCATGCTTATTTCTAATGTATGAAATTACACCAATTTTGTTCCCAGTCATAACCGGGGCATTGTCACATCCAAGTGCTAAACAATTACTCCACTATAAGTTGCGTGCATTGATTTCCCCATCCAGGATTTTGAATATGTTTTCTCCTGTGACAGATCCAGTGCAGACAGGAAGGGAAAGTAGCTCCGAGTGAACAAGTCCTGTGTTTTGGTCCATTGATCTAATTACAATTGGGAACTGCTTGCTCCTATTATCATTACTGCCATCTGTAGAAAGTGTGAAGGCTGCAGTCTGCATCCTCTCAGACAAGCTCCTTTCTTATGCCTTTTCCAGAGTCTTCACAACAGCAGTTGCTATCTTTCTACCATACTTCATATCTAAAACATAAATACAGAAATTGTATTTTGTACAATATACAAGTTAGTTCAGTAAAGGTGTTCACACCATAACTTTTCAAACAATGGTCCATTGAAACTGATTCTATTTTAGAATTTTTAAGTTTTAGCAAATTCAAATAACTAGCTGGGATTAAATTTAACAGGTGCCTGGTACCAACTGTTGTTGCGTGTGGGCTCGTTCAAAAGTAACAAAAGAAAAGAGTGAAGCCAACAAGCTTTGTAAAAATTCAACAAAAAAAATTATTTCCCTAGAAAACACAGTAAAAATATGAAAAAGGACTTACAGTTGTGAATATAATCCAAAAATTAATCCTGGAATCTAAAAATATAAGTCCTATCACTAAAATGTCCTAAATGAATCCAAGTTCGAATCCCGACGAAGTTCCAAGATGGCGGACGATGACGTCAGATGAACCTGTTGTGTGCTGTTGTGTCAACAGTTCCTCGTTGAATTTTGTGAATCAAGAATATTCTGGCTTTAGAATTCTTAAGAATTTCCAACAAATGACTTTGTCCAAGAATATGATGAAGAAAAGCACTTATGAATGTTTTCCAGAGAATGTAAATTTTTAAACCCCCCAAAATTAGAAGAACTTTAAAATCAACTGGCAACAACACTAAAAACACCTTGAGCTCTTAAAGGTGTTGTTTATGACTGACTAATCTACTAAAAAACGTCTGTTTTAACCTGAGATTTTAGATCACATAGTGGCTCACGTGAAGGGGCTACGTGATCACTAATTTGAATAGCACAGTAAAAAAAAAAAAAATGCTATTTAGCACGTAGCCTAAAATAGCCCTATCTAAAAATCAGACTCTCACGCTCGAAATGAATAATAAAAAAGGCTGTATACAACACAACTAACACGTGGACCGAACATGATCTTAGTAACAACCAATCATTTCAGCTAGGTGTTTACAAACTTCTCGACCAAGGTGAGCTAAAAATAAAATGAAGCAATCGAATTACGTGTTTATCAGGTCAACATAAAAAACAGAATTTTCCGAAAACAATGTCAAATCTAGTGATTAAAATCATCATTACAATAATGTAATGAAATAAAAGTAAAAAAAAAAAAATAAAACTAACACACAAGTAATTAAATTACATATACGTAACACTGTGTATGTGCGCTTCACTTGGTAAAAATACATGTATAAAAGGTTTTAGATTACTGTGTCTGGAATTGCCTTGTAAGTAAATGTCATAAAAATAGATAAACATGATATAAATTAAAATAAATAAATATCTACAGACCTGCAGCAATTTTGCTATCTGGAAACATAAGTTTGAAACCATCACTCAAGGAATCAGCTGTTGCTAATGGCAGATTGTGGTAAGCGACGAGTTCGCACATCATAACTTCAGCACGAGTCAAACGCAGGGAGTGTTCGTCGCAGTCAGTTGAACGTTTGGTATTATTATCTCGAGAACCCGCATATATCGAGCGTCCCAAAAAAATCCTTCTTTGTTATGCTATTTTCTCCCCGCTTAATCTCGACACCTGTTAAGTCGATAACCCTGTTATGCTGGGTATTAGTTTCGGTCCGAAGTAACATGTGGTCACGCTTAATTAGACGAAATGCAACTTTTAACGTCCCTCAAGAGAAATTTTACAAGAAATGATCTGACGTTTCCGCTATTACAGGTACCTTGTACCAGCAAGGATAGAAAAAGCCGCTAGAAGACTAAATTTTACCGGTACAAATGCTAATCAACCAGTCTCATCAATGCACGGTATATCACTTGCATAGAGTGGAGAAGATTATCTTGTAAACAATACTTTAGAGTAAGAAAACTGAATGAAGGCGTTTCTGACCTTTACATCAGCTGCTTTCAAAATGGACATTATCACATGCCCGACATGGCCCTGATCGCGCCCGCTTAATATGCAAGTGAAATCCCGCTGAATGGAATACTGTCATCTCATTGGTTAAAAGAAAATGACGTCCTGCATTTGTTTATAACTCATTTTCAGTTGGCCAATGAGAAAGGAGTATTCCATTCAGCGCGTTGTTCTTGCATATTAAGCGGGCGCGATCAGGGCCATGTCGGGCAGTACCGTGGGAAAATGGTCTGGCATTCCTTAAAGGTATGATAGTAAGCCAAACTTCGGTTACGCATACAAAGTCGAATGCCTGAGCTAAATATCGGTACAAAATTTATTACGTTACGCGAAATGTAGCTTGAAATATCAGCGTTTATTCTTAAATAGGTCGCGCAAGAAAGGAGAGAAGTGTCCTCCCTTGTAGTTATTATATAGTACATGTATGACGGTAAATTGTAAGCAACGATACGTGCCCCTGTGAGCTGCCCCCCCCCCATACATTTGTTTTGAACAAGAGTAAATAAAAGCACCAACGGTATTGTAAAAAAAAAATCTATAGCGCTCAGTATTTTTTTGTTTTTTTTTGAAATTGTCGATCGCTGTACCATGATTACATATTCTTCAACACAAACGCAAAGAAGCAGAAGGCGAATTTGAAACAGAAAGAGAAGTGTTTTCATATGTATTGTTTTTGTCTTGAATATCAAAGTCTTGCAATCCATCAAAGAGACTAGCCGCCCCCCCCCCACTTTTGGTGCTGTGTTCTTGCCGACGGTCAGTGATCAAAGTCGGGAGGGATATGGGACTACAACTGTATGAATGGGATAAGTTTGGCTTCATACAGAATTTGATGTCGGGACAGTTAACTTCAAAGACTTCAAACACATTTTACAGTTTGTCGGTACATGAATATCAACAGCCCCGTCCTTTTCCAGTACAGAAGCAAATGTTATCAGTAAAAACCGGCATATACTGGTGTAAAGGAACCAATGACGATAAAAAAAACTATTGATTTTCACACACAATTTTGGTCAGTTAAATTTTGCTGCTAGTCACAAGTCAGCTGTAACGAAAGAAAACACTTTTTAAAAAAAAAGTATAGTCCTACATGTACATGTACTTCTATTAGCCTAGATTTTGGATAGCGTGAGAAAACCATTTTCTTGCTGAGGCTACCAAAGGGATGAGGCTATTCACAGGGAAATAAAAACAACTTCAGACCACTGACATGTTGTAGTAACTTATTGTTGTAAAAATGTGTGACTTGTTACTTAATCTCATTTAAAAGACATCCAATCTTCTTTTTTTCTGCAACCAGGCATGACTGCATTATTATTTTTATTGTTCATTTGAAATGTGATTCGTTTTTAGAAACAAAACTCCGCATTTTGGTACTTAAGATGCATAATCATTGTTCTGCAGTAGATTTATCAACTAAACCCTGATATCTCGGGACCCGGTTAAGTTGACGCTTTTTTGACACTCCCGACGTAATCGTGATAACCGGGTCTGACTATTGCTTTATTTTCGTGCTTCTTTCCTTTCTTTGTTTTTCGTACTTGTCAAATACAAATTTTCCGTATTTTATCTCGCACAAAATCGGATTTATCTCTTGAAGTTGTATTTCCGTATTTGATATTTTTTCCCGTACTAAATACGGAAAAATACGGAGGGTGCGCAGGTCTGCCCTAGTTTCAAATCCCAAGTACTATTTCACATTTTGTTTGAAATCTTTAGTGAAAACAACAGGCTTTCATTCACATTATCATCAAAAGTAGACAACTTTTTTTAATTTTACCGAGGAGTGTTTGAAAATTTTGAAAATGGAAGTCCAGCTAAAAAAGTTGGAATTAGAGATAAGACAGGTTCAGCTTCAGATAGAAAAGATACAAAAGGAAAAAGAAATGGAAGTAATGGAGTTACAATTTAAAGAAAGAAGGGAAGAAATGCAAAGGCAATTTGAAGAAAGACAGAAAGAAAGACAAATGCAATTTGAGAAAGAAAAATTTGATATACAAATGCAAAAAGAGAAGAATGAAAGGGAATTCCAAATTAGAGTGAAAGAATCAGAGCTGGCAAAAGAAAAACACTCCCTTTCATTTGATGTTATAAGAAATATCAAGTTAGTACCCCCTTTTCTGGAAGAAGAAGTAGATAGATATTTTCCTTATTTTGAAAAAGTTGCTGAAAATTTCAAGTGGCCAAGGGAGTACTGGACTCTATTATTGCAATGTGTACTTACTGGTAGAGCTCGTAATATTTACATTTCACTGTCACTGGAGCAGAGTGCTGACTATGATGTGGTTAAGGACTGTATTTTAAAGAATTATTCGTTAGTCCCCAAGGCTTATCGGCAAAAATTCAGGAATTCTAGAAAACCAACTGACCAGACCTATGTTGAATTTGCATGGGAAAAAGCACAACAATTTGATAGGTGGTGCTCTTCTAGAAAGGTCAATAAAGATTACGAAGTCTCAGACAACTCATATTAGCTGAAGAGTTCAGGAACTGTGTCCATGGTGACACTGGAATGTATCTTGACGAGCATGAGATCGAAACCTTGGAAAATGCTGCCCTTGCTGCCGATAACTATTCTTTAACTCATAAATTTCCTGTTGTAAGCCAATCATTCACTCAACAGTCTACTGGTAGAACGGTATTTCAGCCTAATACGACTCCTCCTAAAACTCAATCTGGCACAACTTCTAAAAATCATGCTTCTGATAAACTTGATTCAAAATCCTTGTCTATTCCTACGTGTACCTATTGCAAGAAAAGAGGACATGTCATTTCTGATTGCTCCAAATTGAAATATAGGCATCAGAATCAAGATAGACCTATCCCAAATGCTATTATTTTTAAGAGGTCAAGGTCACAGTCATGTATTGAAAACAATACATTTGTTGGGTCTAATAAACCCCAGTCTGATTTTATTATGGAGAATTATGAACCATTCATGTCGAAAGGTTCTATATCACTCTTGGGTGATTTGGCCAATCTTATTCCTATTAAAATTTTAAGGGATACAGGAGCTTCTCAGAGTCTTTTATTATCAGGTACTTTTCCTTTTTCTGAGAAGTCCTGTTCTAATGAGAGTGTTCTTATTCAGGGAGTAGAGTGCGGCTTTGTTAATGTTCCTCTCCATTGTGTAAATTTGTGTCATCAGACTTAGTTTCAGAACCTGTGACAGTCACTATAGTGTCTACTTTACCCATTGAGGGCATTCATTTGTTGCTAGGCAATGACCTAGCTGGAGACAAGGTTGTGGTTAATCCACTTGTAACTGACAAGCCTTCTTTGGATCAGAAAGTTGATCCTATTGAAAAAGAATACCCTGATTTATACCCAGCTTGTGCAGTTACCAGAGCTATGGCAAAGAAAGTTCTTGAGAATGATTTTGATAAGGAAAATATTCCTTTAGCTGACACATGTATTGGTCAGGCTTTTGATGAGGTCACTTTCACTCCTAATTTGGATCAATCAAAAGGTATTGATCACAGTGATTCTCTTTTAAATACTCATTCTCTTTTATCTAATCAGGGTGACAAACGACAATCACTTGTCGTTGAACAGGAAAAAGATCCTGAGATCGCCTGTTTGTTTCAGAGGGCCATTAGTGAAACTGAAGCTACTGAAGTACCTGTCTGTTATTTCATTAAAAATGGAATTCTTATGAGAAAATGGAGACCTCCCGAGGTACCTGCCGGTGACGAGTGGTCAGTGAACTATCAAATTGTAGTTCCAAAATCTTACAGACAGGAAATACTTAGTTTGGCCCATGAAACTCCTCTGGCTGGTCATTTAGGGATAAATAAAATTTATCACAAGATCTTGACTCACTTTTATTGGCCAAAAATCAAAAGTGATGTTTGTAAATTTTGTAGATCTTGTCATACTTGTCAAATGGTATGAAAACCCAATCAGAAGATACCTAAGGCTCATCTGCAACCAATTCCTGCATTTGATGAACCATTTAGTAGAATTATGGTAGATTGTGTTGGTCCCTTACCTAAGATCAAGTCAGGCAACCAATATTTGTTGACCATTATGTATGCGTCAACAAGATTCCCAGAGGCAATTCCTTTGAGGAATATTAAAACAAAAACCATAGTAAAAGCTTTGATAAAGATTTTTTTTTTACTCAGTTTGGCCTTCCCAAATCTGTTCAATCTGGTCAAAGGTCAAATTTTATGTCTGGAATGTTCCAGGTAGTAATGCTTGAATTTGGCACTCAGCAATTCAAGTCAAAAGTTAATTTACAATTTCACAGAACTTTACTTGAGAGAAGTTTTGAGTCTTGTAATAGAGTTCATTCTCTCTTGCTCATTCTTCAAAATTTTCTTCAAGTTAGATTTTACAGCCCTTACAAAGTAAAGAAGAAAATGAATGATTTAAATTATAATAATAGTACTCTGATCTAAATAAATTAATGGAGTACTAGTATACTGAAAGAGATAGCCAGGTAAATTATGCAATTAATTTAGTTGTACCTGTCCCACCTACTGAGGATTTAAGTGAAGAAATTCAATTGGACACTGTTGACCTTGGAGCAACAAATCTTCGGAATTCGGAAATTATGAAAAATCTGGACCAGAAACTTTTATATTCGCAACAACAAGAAAGGAATGAACTTAAACAGTTATTATTCAAATATGAGCACTTGTTTGTAGATATTCCTACGAGGACAAACAAAATTTTTCATGACGTTGAAATTGTAGATTCAAAACCTGTGAAACAACACCCATACAGGATGAACCCTCTCAAACAGGAATACTTGAAAAGGAAATTCAGTATTTGCTGGAGAACGATTTCATAGAGCCCAGTAAAAGTGATTGGAGTTCACCATGTATACTTGTTCCGAAACCAGATAAAACTTTCCATATGTGCACTGATTATAGGAAGGTGAACAGTGTGACAAAAACAGATTCATTTCCATTACCAAGAATCGATGACTGTATTGATAAAATTGGAAATGCCAAGTATGTCACCAAATCTGACCTTCTGAAAGGATTTTGGCAAATTCCACTAACCGAAAGGGCAAAGGAAATTTTGGCATTTGTGACTCCAGATGGACTCTATCAATATAAAGTAATGCTGTTTGGGATGAAGGGTTCCTCAAGTACTTTTCAATGCTTGATGGATATGATTACCTCTGGTCTAGATAATTGTGATGCTTACATCGATGATGTCATCATCTACAATGACACCTGGAAAGAACATCTAGCCACGATTCAAAAATTCTTTGAAGACTCACAGATGCAAATTTCACATTCAGTTTATCTAAAAGTGAGTTTTGCCGTGCTTGTGTAACTTTTCTAGGACATATTGTGGGACATGGTTAAGTTAAACCTATATATGCTAAGGTCAAGGCTATCTCTGATCTCCCTGTGCCTGTCAGTAAAAAGCAACTGATGCGATTTTTGGGTATGGCCGGCTACTGTCGGAAATTTTGTTAAAATTTTTCTAATATTGCTGAACTCCTGACAAACTTGTAAAGTAAGAAAAACAAGTTTCTTTGGACTGAAAAATGTCAGGAGGTTTTTGATAGGTTAAAAGCCATACTCAAAAGTGTGCCGGTTCTCAGAGCTCCAAATTTCAATCAATCTTTTAAATTATCTGTGGATGCAAGTGATATTCGGGTTGGTGCAGTATTGATTCAAGAAGATAGTAATGGTGTTGATCACCCAGTGTGCTATTTCTCTAAGAAATTAATAAGCACCAAAGAAATTACTCAACATTCGAGAAGGAATGTTTGGCTTTAATATTGGCATTACAACATTTTGAAGTTTACATTAGCTCAGCTCCTTCTCCGGTTGTTGTGCTTAGTGATCACAACCCCTTACTTTCATCGACAAGATGAAAAATAAAAAATCAAAGATTGTTAAGGTGGAGTTTGTTTTTGCAAGAATATAATCTTGATATCAGGCACATTAAAGGAAAAGACAATTTGATTGCAGACGCACTTTCCCATGTATAGAAATATTATTTCATGTACACTTTGTATAATTCATAAGAGTTTTCTTATGTAATTTTGTTTTACCTCATGTATAATTTACATATGGTAAAAATAAAGCTTTATTACATAAATCTTTCTTTTTCTTTATGGGGGAAGTGTTACGTATATGTAACTTAATTACTTGTGTGTTAGTTTTAAATTCTTTTTTATTTTAATTTTGTTTCATAACATTTTATTGTAATGATAATTTTCATTGGATTTGAATCTCTTTTCGGAAAATTGGCTTGACCGGATTAGATTATAAGATTTCTTCAGCACTATTTTTAACTCACTCTGGTTCATAGATCTTGTAAACATCAAGATAAAACGATTGGCTATTACCAAGATCATTTTTCGGCCTACATGTTAGCTGAATTGTAAACAGTCTTTCTTTTTTATTTCTCCAGCATGAGAATCTGATTCTTAGATAGGGCTGTTCTTGCATACATGATAAATGTCATTTTTTTGTAATGCGATGTTCAAATTAGTGGTCACGTAATCCATCACGTGAGCTACCATGCGATCTAAAATCGATGCTTAAAACAGCCAATTGGTACTAAATTTATTCAGTCGTATTTTTACACCTTGAGGGAACAAGGTGTTTCTACTGTTGTTGCCAAATTGTTTTGAAGTTCATCTGTTTTTGGGAATTTAATAATTTATTAAAGTTCTGGGACAAAGAAATTCAATCAAAATTTATTCTGGAATTCTAAACGGAAACATTATAAACTGTGATTCAATCGAGGATCTGATACCATTAGTACAGGAACCTCATCTGACATCATCACCTCCATATTGGAATTTCATCGAGATTTGAACCGGGATTCAATTAGAACTGTTTAGTGATAGGACTTATATTTTTCAACTTTAGGATTAATTTTTGGATTATATTCATAAACTGTAAATCCTATTTCCTATTTTTACATTGTTTTCTAGGGAAATAAATTATTTTCTTAAAATTTACAAAGCTTGTTGACTTCACTATTTTCTTTTGTTACCTTTGTATGAGCCTACACATAACAGTATTAATAATTAAATTTTTATCGTTTAATATGTGCATTGCTCTGTATTAATTATTACATTTTTATCATTTAATGTATGCATTTTTCTGTATTAATAATTAAATTTTTATCATTTAATATATGCTTTGCTTTCTATTATTACATTTTTATCATTCAATATATGCATTGCTTTCTATTATTACATTTTTATCATTTAATATATGCATTGCTATTATCACATTTTTATCATTTAATATATGTGTTGCTCTGTATTATTACATTTTGATCTTTTAATATATGCATTGCTCTGTATTACTACATTTTTTGTATTTAATATATGCATTTTTAGCATTTAATATATGCATTGCTTTCTATTAATTATTACATTTTCAGCATTTAATAGATGCATTGCTCTCTATTATTACATTTGTATTATTTAATGCAATAGTAAAAGTTTTATAATGATATAAAGTATTATGATTAACAGTATCCATTAAGACCCATATTTTGTATTTCAGTGCATAGTCCAGTCATTGACCCATAATTTGAATTTCAGTACATAGTTAAGTCATTGATCAATAACATATCTGTATTTCAGTGCATAATCTGCTTGCCAAGCTAAAACATTGTGGTGAACAGTGGGGCTGATCAGTAAAAGTCTTCTATGATCCAAACACGAGCCACTGGCATTTGTTATCAACAGATAACCATGGTGGACCTTAAAAGCAAGTGAAAACTATCTTTTGGTCAAGTCTGAATTCCCTTTTTCTTTAGCAGGAACAAGTCCAAAAATACATTCCAGTACTATAATGTAGTAGTACAAAACAAGGGTTTTTGCCTTACTGGCCCACTTTGCAGCCTTTCCACCCATCCTCGTATCTAACACCATGATCATTTAGCCCCAAAGTGAGCGTTGTCTGTTTGATCATGCACACAGGCAAGCACACAGTGATGCAAGTGATTTATAAGAGCAGAATAAAACTTTATCAGCACCCTGGTTTCAGTACACCCCTCTAGAATGCAGCAAAATTGTCCAATATCAGTTCAACAAACAAAGTACAAAACTTGGAAACACCCCCAGAAAACCTAACCACAGCACCAATCTAACCTTCTTTAGATATCTGGTATAGTTGTAGGTTAATAATGATTCATCCCAAGTATGAAGGTTAATAATGATTCATTCCAAGTATGAAGGTTAATAATGATTCATCCAAGTATGAAGGTTAATAATGATTCTTCCCAAGTATGAAGGTTGATAATGATTCATCCCAAGTATGAAGGTTGATAATGATTCATCCAAGTATGAAGGTTAATAATGATTCATCCCAAGTATGAAGGTTAATAATGATTCATCCCAAGTATGAAGGTTGATAATGATTCATCCCAAGTATGAACGTTGATAATGTTTCATCCCAAGTATGAAGGTTGAAAATAATTCATCCCAAGTGTTATGTATATTTAATTTTCTGTTTGTTAGTTTTTTTACTTTTTTTTTTAATTTCATTACATGCTGTTGTAATGCAACATTGTATGCTGGACTTGGCCTTGTCCAAAATTTAGCTCATTTCTGCTTGACCTGACTGACTTTATTTTTTAAATTTCATTTAATGTAAACCTCTAATACATAGCTAAATTATTCTCTGTGTGTATGGGCTTAATATCAGGATCTCAATTTAGCAGAAGTAAATATGTTTATTTGGGCCAGGGTCTTGGACCTTCCTAAGTGAATTTTACAGGTTATGGTTTTGATTTTGTAAACATCAGGATCATTCTAGAAGGTTATTTTCTATTAGGTAATGTTTCTTTTTCAAAAATGCTAATTGTGACTTTAGGTCAGGTAGAGAACTATATAATTTTGTAATTGTCAGGACTTGGTCATTCATGCTTTAACATCTAGCACTTTTGAGTTATATGTTGTGACCAGTAGTTTTGGGCTGGAATATTTTTTTTTCAAATTACTGAATTCAAATGATAATTTTTGCTGGAAAAACAAAAGTGCTCTGATAAAATTTTTGGATAAAGACATTCACTGGATTTTATACTGAATTCAAACCTGGAATTATATTACTGTGACTCAACAAGAGACTGTTGACACATCAACACTTTAAAAGCTACCACAGACATGTCATTGACTTCAGTTTTGGGATTTTTTTCTGGACTTTTACTTTAATTTTATACAGGATTTTAAATTACTAGAACGTGAGTCTGATCTAATTCTTGGATTATTTTGGGATTTAATTTGCATAACCATAAGTTCTTTTTGCTCATTTTCACTAAGTATTTGAGGGAAAAAATTATTTGTTACATTTTACAGAGCTTGTTGTCTTTCACTCTTTTCTGTTACTTATTTTAAGAGTATAGACTCGTAACACAAGTATGAAGGTTGATTATGATTCATTCCAAGTATGAAGGTTAGTAATGATTCATCCCAAGTATGAAGGTTGATAATGATTCATCCCAAGTATGAAGGTTTAATAATGATTCATCCAAAATATGAAGGTTGATAATGGTTCATCCCAAGTATGAAGGTTAATAATGACTCATCCCAAGTATGAAGGTTAATAATGATTCATCCCAGGTATGAAGGTTGATAATGTTTCATCCCAGGTATGAAGGTTGATAATGATTCATCCCAAGTATGAAGGTTGATAATGATTCATCCCAAGTATGAAAGTTAATAATGATTCATCCCAAGTATGAAGGTTGATAATGATTCATCCCAAGTATGAAGGTTGATAATGATTCATCCAAGTATGAAGGTTAATAATGATTCATCCAAGTATGAAGGTTAATAATGATTCATCCCAAGTATGAAGGTTAATAATGATTCATCCTAAGTATGAAGGTTAATAATGATTCATCCCCAGTATGAAGGTTGATAATGATTCATCCCAAGTATGAATGTTAATAATGATTCATCCAAGTATGAAGGTTAATAATGATTCATCCAAAGTATGGTAAAAATCCATTAAGAGGTTTAGGAAATATACACAAAATGAATCATTTCAAACCAAAACCTTAATGGAAATTTTCGATGGCTGTGACCTTGACTTCAGGGTCAAAGGAACAAGCTCACACTACACATAATTGAGTTTCATATTGATTTACTCTGAGTGTGAAGAAGTCCGTAAATATGTTTAGGAAATAGAAGCCAATGAAAAACCTTATGCAAATTTTTAAACTGATGATGCCACCACAGCTGGAAAAGTGACTGTTATGCTTCACTTTCCACTAATGTGAGCTCAGTGTTTAACAAATCTGATAGCTTGATGCTGTGGCCCCTCTAGTTTCAGATCAGGCCCTTCCTGAATTCCAAGTGAAATGCCCATTGGGATTGTCAAAACTAAAAATATAATTTTTCTGACAAAACTTTGATCATACTAATGAAATTTATTTTCAAAATTTAAAAACTAGTAAATTATTAATATTTATCCCCATGTATGCCACTTACATTTTTGAAGATCATCTACTTATGCTTCTACTGAAAGCTGTAAACTCTGTGTACAAGCATGCATCCTGTGAATGGGGAACAGATTACCTGAGTTACCTATAATTAGTGCTCACTTGGCTTTAACATACATGTGATTCTACTAGAGGTAGGACAAAATACCATTTTCGATATTTAGTATAGAAACCAGTCAGAACAAGACTAGTGGGTACTGGAACTGTTCCAGGAGTCCTTGCAACTGGAGCAATAATGCATAGCCATGTAATGAGATTAAGGCTAGCAGGTATACACAACAAGCTGTTAACTGATTACTTATTGTTTTAATCTGAAGAGTTTAGGCCAAACGCAAGAGGTTTTTTTTTTATAGATATTATATGTAACAAATGGATCAGAAATGGTCCATGATGGCTTTGAGTCTTTGATCAAAAATCAGACATCATTTGGCAAAGGTGAGATAAAAAGGACAGACTGCCTAAAAATGATTTTGACAGAAACACTTAAGTATTTCTTTTTTCTTTTAACGGTCTTGTTTCATTGCTATTGCATTGTTCAAATTCAAGATGTTTCAAGTTAAAATTTAATGAATAATAACTGAGCTGTCATTTGCTCATGCTTACATTACTGTAATGCAACACTGGTTAAAGAAGTTATGAGGCATCTATGAGCAACATCAAAAGTGTAAAGAAAAACTATAAAGCAATTCTCGCTTCAAATGCTAATGAACATAAATAATACTGATTCAGTGAGTAATGATGACACTCATAGAACAGTTAGGAAACATTGTTTTACATGAAATATTTTGAGATCTGAATAAATACATGAGTTAATTTAATATAATTTTTTATTTTTTTTATTTTTTCATATTTGAAGTGCTTGGATAGCTGAATCCTTGAACTTGGAAACTAGGAAATGTATTAAAAACCTGTGCTCTTTCTTATACATATGTAATAAGATACTTTAGAAAAAAGTAAATGTTAGTTATGGATTATAGTGTTTTTATTGTTTGGTATTGTGATCAAGACCAGAGTACAACAGTACAAACACCATAATTTATTTTTTACATTTACCAATTTCTTAATTAATAAACTGTATCAAAATTGCTTTTTTCTAGAATTAAATGAAATTGAAAAGAAATCCTATTTTGATTACTGTTTATAACTACATAACACATAAATACAGGGTATATCATGGTGTGTTTTCATGTACTTCTGCATCATGAAGGCTGTTTCATGACATCGTTTTGCATGGCAATACATATATTAGACCCAACATATGCTTGGCAGCACTCAATAGATGTATAGATATATGATAAAATTCAGTATGAGGTAAGTACTTGATCATTTCAGAGAATGTATTTATAAAGAAAGTCATATTTTAATTTTATTTCCTTGTGGCAGGTTCTGCTGGTTGCTTAGTGTTTAAATGAGACCCATTAACCGAGTATTTAGTCCAGCAGCTGGTCGAACAGAAGACAATAATATATGAGGCACCATCTTGTCACAAGCTAAAGAAGTACGTCTTTACTGGGTTACATCAACCTACCTGAAGTAAGAAGAAACTTCTTGTTCTACTTTAAAAGATTAGGTACGAGAAGTATTTTGTATAGCCTAATACAGTTAACTCCATTCACAATGAAACATGATGCAACAAAATACTGGATATTACAAAGTATATCGAAAAGTCCCTTCCAGCGTTTTATATAACATTTTCCCAAACTTAAAATGAAATATGGATATAATGAGCACAATTTTTGTTGTCAAGAATAAGCCAATGAGAAAGTCAAATGAAATATGGCTCATGAAAACTAAATGACTGATACTTACTAAATGCTGGTTTACTCAAAAGGACGAAAATAAAATTATTTTATGTGCTGCATGAAATGAACCTGTACTATGCACCCAAAATGATTTATTATGACCTTTAGTGGCACACTGCCAAGCATGGCCCTACAAATGATTTATTATGACCTTTAGTGGCACATTGCCAAGCATGGCCCTACAAATGATTTATTATGACCTTTAGTGGCACATTGCCAAGCATGGCCCTACAAATGCGTCAGGGTTATACAGCTGTATTTCTAATAATCAAACATCAGTTGTCTGGGAAGACATTAGTTTTTTACTGGATAAATGATCATTTGGACAACAGAGAAAAATAATATAAAATATAAAGAATATATTGTTGGTCCAGGAGACACTTCATTGGTTTGGATGATTGAAAAGCATGAATGAATGGTGTTAAACTCACTTTGACATTGTCCTGCAGTGTGCTGCCTACAAGCCCTAAGATGAGAGTGGTCAGGTATGTGCCATGCATCAAAACTGGGATGATGTGGCCTATTTCTTAGTTTGTTCCATATTATACCTAATTATAATAGGGATTCATGTGAGGTTGGATATGGGTCATACACTAAAATAGGGCTACAGTTACCTACTTTTACTCTTTGCTAACATATCTTGCAATCTTCTTGGGTTCTGTGGTGAAGGTAGAGCTGTTTAAAACCACAGAGATGGCGGTATCATGACATTCACCAGCAATATACTAAAGAACCTTTATAATAAAATCATTATAATTATACTGTATTTTATGAGTCATCACAGCATCAACTATTTTCATATGGAAGTATTTGCCATTAATGATTCACTGCAAATTAATATTCAGATTTTAGGCTTTGCACACCATACTAAACTTTTCATGTATAAATTTTTGCATGGGATCCATCTTCCAGATGTAAGAAGAGTCTCAGCAAAACAAAAGACTGGAACTGGCATGGAAGAAATGAATGGTGTGAGACTGGAACTGGCATGGAAAAAGAGAATGGTTTGAGACTCTGGTTGTCAGGATGGGTACATTATGACTCCAAAATATCTTCAGCATTCTGAGCCTGAGGTGTGAGAATGGATGGCAAAAGAATATACTAATGATTAGCTGACCTTTTCTCAAAGTTTATGTGTTTGATTTCTGTCAGGTTTTACATAGACTTGGGTACTTCTTTTCCAGCAGTTGTTATGTATTGTTATGTGTAGGCTCGTACAAATGTAACAGAAGAAAAGAGTGAAGTCAACAAGCTTTGTATATTTTAACAAAATAATTTATTTCCCTAGGAAACAATGTAAAAATTGGAAAATAGGACTTACGGTTTGTGAATATAATCCAAAATTTAATCCTAAGAATGAAAAACACAGGTCCTATCACTAAATACATCTATTAGAATCCAGGTTTGAATCTCGACGACATACAAATATGTAAGGTGATGACGTCAGATGTGGTCTGATGTATGAATATCAACAATTCCTCAATTGAATCAGTTTTTGTTTCCAAATAATTCCAGAATAAATGTCCACTGAATATATTTCAGAATTTTATTTATAAAAAAGTCAACTTGTTGAGTTTCCAGGAGAATAAATTATTAAATCCAAAAACAGATGAAAAACAAACAATCTGGCAACAAATGAAAAATACCACCTTGTTCCTTCAAGATGTTAAAACGACTCTGACAGAAGAATATTAAGAATGTGTATTTAAACCCCAAAAACATCATTTCAAGTCTTGCAAGATGGGTCATGTGGTCTCTTACTACATGAGATCTATCACGTATGCCAGTGTAGCCTCACTTAAGAACCAATACTAAAGAAACGTTATTTACACATAGTGATCACGCAATTAAAGTATGGCCCTGATACTGACCAATCATTTTAACTGCCTGTTTACAATCTTCCCAACCTAAGACAAACTAGGTTAACTAAAAATAATTCTCATGAAACACGTTTTACATCTTAGATAAACAACATTTACTAAAAGAAAATATCGAATTACTGAAAAAGAATTTAGAATCCTTTCAATAATCATTACAATAAAATGTAATGAAACAAAAATAAATAAAAAGAATTTCAAAACTAACATACAAACAATTTAATTACATATATGTAACAGTATATTTAATTTGCGTTGTTTTTCAAATTTGTTTTCTATTTCATTATGTGCTATAGATAATTGTATTTTGGACTTAACCTTTTCCAAAATGAAGTTCATTTTCTACCTGATCTGAATCATTGTTTCTTTTTTATTTCTGTAAACAATTAATACATAGCTAACTTTCTGTCTCTATGAGTATGGGTTAACTATTAGGATTATTCTCTTTGCCTGAGTCAAGGACATTGTGTTTACCATGTTCTTAATTTTTGTAATAGATTTTATAATTATAACTAAGATTTTATCTTGTAAACATTTGGAACCTTCCACAGAGAAATTTTCCATTTGGTAAGAGTTTTTGTAAGAAAATGTTAATTGTGACCTGAGGTCAAGTAGAGGACTATATAATCTTGCTTTTATAAAAATTATTTATTCGTGCTATAAAATCTTGAGGCAGAATCATTGCTGTATCCAGTATTTCATTTGGGCTGGAATTTATTTATTTAGATTATTAGCTGGAAATACAGTGCTCATTATCTAAAACTGTATTCTTGGAAAGAAACATTAACTGGGAATTACAGTGAAATTCAAATAAGGTTATAGTCTTGGACTATGTTACTGTGATTCAACAAAAGACTGTTGGCACATCATATGACACAGGCCACCACAGGCACATCAACACTTCCAGCATTGGATTTATTTTATAATACCACTAAAGTTTGTTTAGAACTTTAATCAACTTTAATCAATAGGACATGTGTTAAAAATTCTAGGATTGTTTGGTATTTATTTTGCAATACCAAAAGTTCATTGAACATTTTTCACTTTGTATTATAGGGAAATAAATTATCTGTTGAATTTTACAAAGCTTGTTGTGTCTCACTCTTTTCTATATTACTTACTTTAAGACTATAGAGTCATAATAACAATAAAATTACAAAACATTACAAAATTTTACATTGCTTACAAATATTTTAACAAAAGAAAAATCCAAGGAAGATTTTAACATTTACTGACATCTTTGTATCATCTTTTACCTTAAATTAATACTTAATTTGTGGAAGACACAGTAATTATATTGTATTTGAGACACATGAAATGAATTTAAAATTTAAATGAGATGGGTACCATTTTAAAATTGCTTAAAAAATTAAGTTACCATGGATCACATGACAGTATTATTGTCTATCATGTTATGAAAAAATACAACACAGAGGTTCTATATGTACACTGCGTTTTTTCAAAAATCAAACTTACAGTACATGTTTCCAAATGCAAACTGGTACACCACACATTCCCCAGGAAAGGTAAATGTAAACTGATACACAGAACATTCCCTTGAGAAAGGTACATTTAAATTGGTATACAACACATTGCAAATGTCAGTTGGTACACCACACATTCCAAATTTAAATCAGTACATCACTACACAGTCCCTATAGAACTGTGAAATAAATATCTAAGAAATAGTCTTACTCTTTTTTTCACATCTTGTTCTTTTCTTCTTTTGCTTTTGAAGGGCTGGGAATTTGTGGGATACTGCTCAACAGGCTTGGTCAACTTGACAGTTGACCATTTCATAATGCAGGCTTTTGCGATATTTGTAAGAAACAACCTAAGTAAAATATCTCCCAAATTTGATATTGTATCAAATTGTCCTTTACTATATTCTAATAAAAATTTTCCACAAAATAAAGATGTAATTAATGTGCATATTTTTGTGCTTATAATCAAGCTTGTCCAAATCTAGATGATATAAACACATTTACCATTTTTGATCAGAAATATACTTTTTACAGCAGTAACAGGTTAAGCTTATCGGATGCATGGTCACCTCATTAATATTCAAAGTCTCATTTACTATGGAAACTGTCCAGGACCCTGTTGATATGAGCTTTGTTTTACCAAGCTATAGCAAATTCAGATTAGAACTCAGTTTTCAGAGTGGTAAAATGCTCAGGCAGTCAGAGGCAAGATTACATGTGATGGGATCTTTGTCATAATCAAACTCGTCCAATATAAGACTCTTTACTAAATCTGATCAAAATATGTTCAGAAATAGGGTTCCTAGAGTGTTGACAAACTTGGCCAATCAGATGCAAGATTACATCATTAATAGTGTGAATCTTGCACATGATCATATTCTATTGTGATCTTGTTGAAACAAGCACATTTAGCAAATCTGATCAAAATCCTATCAAAAATATCGTCTCTAGATAGCTAGAACCTCAACCAATCAGATGTAAGATCAATTCATATGTATGCACAGGTCTCACTCGTAATAAAACTTATCCATGATTTTGATGATATGAACATATATATCAAGTCTGATTAAAACTGGGTCATAAATACTAACTGTCGAATGGTAAGAAACTTAGTCAATCAATTTTGGGATCACCTTATCAAAATGCATAGATTTCACACATAAACCTATTTACCAAGTATGAGAAAAATCTGATCAGAAATATAGTCACTATTCTGTTGACTAGCTTCACCAATCTGATGCAGGATCACCTTATAATTATGATTAAATCTCATTCATAATTGAATTCATAAGAGATCCTAATTTTAGGCCTATTTACCAAGTTTGATCAATACTGAATCAGACATATGGTCCCTAGAGTAGTAACAAGCTCAGCCATACTTAAACATTGGTTCTTGATTATGGAAATTTCTAAATGTTCTAAATCTTGGGAAAACAGACATTTTGGGGTGACCCTGACCTATATGAGTTATTTTTAGGCTATTTGTACGCTAGCAAATTAACACATTCATTTAAAAAATTTATTGGGTATAAGGTTAAATTTTCTTCCATAAATTGTCAAAATGATGTACATGTAGACATACTGGAAAATACCCAACCTATTAAATCGGCCAAAAATAGCCCTTTTACTATGTCTTCCTTTTGTCTCTCTACTATTGCACAATGCCAGGTTATTTGCTTTATACACTCAAGACAGGTATTCACCCTGGAAGAAATCACAGATCCGTGAACTGTTTCATGACGTCATATGAAAAGAACCAGCTTTTTGCAGACCTCATCTGAAAAAATAAACCAATTCAATTTACATGTCATATTCACTAAAAATTTATAGCAACTGCAAAAGGAATATACCCAAGGATCCATAAATATTGATAAAATATATAAAATTTAAAGAAATTTGGGAACCCCAGAGATTTATATTGTCACAGAAAGAAACACTGGCTTTTTATATAATTACAGGCCATACATCTGTATGTCCATATGTACATATATCCTTATGTAATGTCCAGAAACTCTTCCACTACAGTTAGAGCTAGACATATGAAACTTGGGTCAATAATGGCCCTATAGATTTTTATTCTGCCCCTAGGGCTTGGGAGTAAGGCTGATCTTACATATATTTCAAACAACTCCAGTTGTATGCCTTACATTTCTTAGAATCAATATATGTCATCAATGACCCAAGTATCAACATTCACCTGGTTGATGCCCCAGAAATATTTATATCTACACCCTATATAAACTTCTGGGCAATAAAAGACTATTTATACTTAAAAATGACATTGGCCCTGAGGTTCACCACTACCACAAGGGATTTGGTCCCTGGATCAAAATTTAGAAACTACCTACCTGCCTAATGCTTGCCTGTATATGGATTATGCTTATTTAGCAATTTTTTAACATTTCATTAATCCAACCAGTAAATTTGAGAATATTCTAGAAAACAAGGCTTCTGTGTGGCATAAGAGTACACTAGCCTATCATAGATCCACATGTACTTACATAACCATGTACTTACATAACTCATTATGTTGTATCTATAGCACTTGTCAAATTTCCAAGACAAAAAACACTGATTTTCTACTTTTGAAACTTTGCCCTCAGAATAATTTTTCTGATTCATATTTGGTAGAGAACTAGTCCTTAGCTTGTGAACTAAAAGTTATGTCTAATGGATTTTATGTAAGAGATAGCTTGTAAATCATGGATCTACATGTAGATGAACTTTCCAAACATTATTATACAAACATTATTATATTCTATTTATAACATCTGTATGGTATATTTACAAGAAAACAGGCTGGTTTTCTACATTTGAAACCATGTCCTCAGATGCTTGGTTCTAATTCAATTTTGGAAGAGAGCTAGTCTATAACTATTGGCATTAAAAAGTCACATAAGATGGATTTTGGTAAATGTGTGGGAGAAGAAAGAATTTTTATCAGTTTCAACAAATGGATCATAAAAAAATAAACCAGAATCCTCCAAAGATTTAAAGAAAAATACATAAATTACATAATACAGTACTCCAGCCAAGGAAAGCATCATGTCCTATACAGGTTCTGCCAAGTGGATTTTATGATCAGCCATGAAGGTAAATTTGATATGGATAAACACTTGAAAACAAAGAAGCACACTGAATTAGCTCATATCACTAATTGGAATACTAAGATAACTGCCTTTCTAGTCAAAATGCAGACACCAGTATGATAAATACAAAGGTATTATTTACCAGGATCTTAACATAACTTGGATATCCCTTTGCAATAGCTGACCATGCTGGTCCTTTTGTTAAATAGATGTTCCCAGATTCTAAACTTGCAGAACAACATGCATGTGCAAGAACAAAAAAAATCTATTATTTTGCACAGTTTATTAAAAGATGCTTCACATGAAAATTGGGCCATATAGTGTTAATGCAGATGGGAGTAGTGATTATGATGATCAAAAGTTTTATCCCATATTTGTTAGGTACTTCTGTAATGAAAAGGCAAAATCGTAAGTGTTCTTCTTTCACTACTAGAAATAATAGCAGATTACACTCAAGAAAACTTTTTTGATTGCTTGATAATGCTTTAAAAGAATATAACCTACATGGGAAGAACATATGGTGTTTTCTGCTGAGTGACGATTGTAATTCATATAGGTGCTGTATCATACATTTTGAAAAGATCTTCATCGGTGTTGGTAACAGTTTAACCCTGTCATCTGATGCACCATTGTTAGTAAACTAAAGCAGCCAGCTGAGTCTGGTTCTTCAAAGGATAAATGTAGTACCAATGAAGTTACTAAGAATCGTACAATGTCTTCACATTCTTCTCATGATCAGTTGATGCACAAAGACACCATCTAAAATACCCAGCAAATGGAAGATATTTCCTCTTCTATGTCGGGCTACAAACAGAATGGTAGTTTTTTTTTTCTAATGCTGACTCTGAGGGACTGTTCAGAATTGTCAACAAATAAATTGAGTTTAGGTCTTGGTAACCCAGATCTTAGTGCTCTACTGGTGTGAAAAGCATTCATTGTAGCAGCTGCTGCAAATTGTTTTGAAATGCAGCATGACAATCTGTTGCTTCTAAAGTTGAAGAGCTATATTTGACAACTTAAAGCATCAAATGCTGAGAAAAGAAACAAGACCAGAGGATTAAATAACTTGTTTCTGTAAACATGTTTAACATTTGTTTACTGATTCACTTAGATTATGTCCATTTTTTTTCAAGAACTGGAGTTAGTTACCAATTCAGGTTAACAGAACATAAAAATATTTCAATTTTCTTACATTTTCAATGAATTTAGAGCATACTATATGTAGATTTTTTTTTTTTCTTCTCAGATTACTGTTTTTGTCCCCTTGGATTACACTTCTGTCCACTTGGATTACTCTTTTGTTCACATTTATTACACTTCTTGTCAACTTGGATTACTTTTACTTGGTTTTCACTTTTTGTCCACTTGGATTACATTTTTGCCTCTCAAGGGGTTGACAGGTATGAAATTATTGAGATATCCTCCTATAGCCATGTATACACTTACTAGTCATGAAAAACAAATTTTACATATGCAACTGACATTTACCATAGTGTTCATCCCTAGTCACTGGGTCATAACTTGGAAACTATTGATACCCTCCTCCTATAACCACATATACACTTACTGGACACAAAACAACACATTTATACATGCAACTGACACTGACCCTGAGATCAAACCAAAGAACTTAACTCCTGGGTCATAACTTAGAAACTATTGACATACCCACTGTTTAGCCAGATAAACACTAGGTATGAAAAGATGCAAACAACCAATATTGACCCTGCTGATGGGGACTATCTCGGTCCCTAAAGGCTTGGCCCCTGAGTAATCACTTTGAAACTATTAAGATCTCTACCACATAAATATAAACGCAAGGCATAAACAGACAATTGTATACATGCAACTGACTTTGACCTCATGGTTCATTACTACACCAAGGGACTTGAAAACTACTGAGATCTAATTGACTCTTCATACTTTTTATTTAGTTCCAATTATAATGGACCCACAACATGAGGTTATATGTTGAAAGTTCATAGATCTTGTTACAGTCGTTAATAGTTCAAGTTTATATAGAGTGTTTGGATCCAATACTGCCTTCACTAACTGATGTTATTAATACCTCTCTCTCATCTGGGGAATTCCCATCATTTTACAAAACTGCCATTGTAAAGCCTCTGCTGAAGAAACCAACACTCGACCATAATGATTTAAAGAACTACCGCCCAGTTTCTAATCTCCCATTCATGTCAAAAATCTTATAAAAAGTTGTTCTATCCCAACTTGTATCTCATCTGAATTCAAACAGTTTTTTTAGCAATGTACAGTCTGCATATCGCCCTTGCCACAGTACGGAAACTACTCTTCTGAAAGTAGTCAGTAACCTTCTCTCTGCTTTGGATGGTGGAAAGATTACAGTCCTCACTCTCCTTGACTTGTCTGCAGCATTTTACACTATAGACCATGATATATTACTTCACCGTCTCCAGAATGTATTTGGCATTCATGATACGGCCTTACTATGGTTCAAGTCCTACTTGGTCAACAGGACACAAATTGTGTCCGCAAATGGAAAACACTCCAGCCCAGTTGATCTATGCTGTGGTGTTCCACAGGGGTCTGTTCTTGGACCTGTTCTCTTCATTCTATACACTCAGCCACTCTCATGTGTCATAGATCATCATCCAGTGTCTCACCAATTGTATGCTGATGACACCCAAATATACAAATCTAGCCATCCAGCTGAAGTAGAAGCTACCATCCAAGGCGTAGAGAGGTGCATTTCCGATGTGAAATCATGGATGACATGTAACAAGCTGCAGATGAATGATGATAAAACTGAAGCCATTCTGATTACAACACAAAGACTTTCTTATTCACATCCTTTACCTCAAACAATAAATATCAGCAACACCAGCATTAAATTCACACGGTCAATACGAAACCTAGGTGTTACTCTCGACAGTACTCTCTCATTGCACCAACATGTCATGAACAGATGCAAGGCTGCATATCTTGAGCTGAGACGCATCAGCTCCATTCGCAAGTATCTTTCAGTTGATGCCACTAAAACACTTGTGTGTTCCTTAGTACTTTCAAGACTGGACTATTGTAGCTCAATTCTGTCTGGTTCGTCTCAATATCTACTTCAGAAACTTCAAAAGGTTCAAAATACAGCTTCTCAGATCGTCGTTAGAGTACCACGATCAGAGCACGCCTCTCCCCTGCTCTGTGCCCTACACTGGCTATCCATACGATCCAGAATTAAACACAAAATTTGTTCTCTGTGCTACGTTTCACTGACGGGCTCCAGTCCAACATACCTATCTGACCTCACCCATGTGTACACACCTGCAAGATGCTTACGCTCCTCTTCTGACACTCGTATTCTCATTATTCCCACTATGAAGATGAAATCATATGGACAACGCTCTTTTGCATACCAGGGCCCAGCAACGTGGAACGAATTGCCCACTGCACTTAGACACAAAGACACAGTGATCTCATTCAAGAGCGCTCTTAAAACTCACCTATTTCAACTGCAAGAACAGACTTAAAGACCTAATAATGTATCCTTGCCTTAAATATTTACAGCATATTTTCTGTTTCTACTTTCGTGGTGTTTGTTTTTAATTTTGTAATCATATCATTATATATGTTTTTTAAGTGTTGTCAAATGTTGTAAAGCGCTTAGAGCTTCTAAAGATTAGGCGCTATACAAAGTCCTCATTATTATTATTATTATTATTACAGTTTCCTTCTCAACTAAATAGTCATGTCCTTTACACAGCAAATGGTAATATTAGTGGACAAGAAAATTGTAGAAAACTGCACTATTGACCAACTCCACTATAACAGAGTTAAAGAATATAATACTTTAAAATCAAACATTTATTGCAGAATGTAAAACATCCATGACATAAATGCCAATGATAATGATAAGTGTTTTAATTTCTTAAGTAAAAAATTAAACAGGCATTGGTATTTGCAACCCTGTTCTTTTTTAAATGTTTATACTTTTTTATCTGTAAAGGGTCACTGATCTGCATTTTCCATTTCTGGAATGAACACTGCTTAGGTGTACTTTCTGATATTGTATCCCGTCTATCAAATCATCAGAGTAACATGAAATATTGTTATTGGCTGAAAATTTAGTCCGCAAAAGGTTTCTGAAATAGCTTTTAAAAACATACTTTAAGCAAAAAATAAAAGCAAATAATGAAGATATTAATAATTTTTATTAATTTACTGCAACAAAGAAAATTCTTTTCACATGTCTATGATAAATTTCAGCACTATCCAGCAACGTTTATTTTGAGAAGAAACGAGTTATAGGAATTTTGGAAGCCCTAATAAATGTTTTAGGGGCAGAATGGTTTTAAAGTTTTGCTCCAGAAACAGAGGCAAATAAGATGGGTGAAGAATGGATGGATGGACATACTGATGGATAAAAGCAAATACTAAAAATAATGGATGAATGTATTTCAAGACAGATGGACTACGAAATGTAAAATAATGAAACTTACACATTGTGAATAGCACAAGGCTGACCTGGGCCACTGTCTAACAAGTGTACCAAGTTTGATATCATTTTATTGTTTTGGGAGTCATACTCAGGAAATGAAACATTTGTGCATGGCCTATAGATGCTACACAATGTTTCCATGGTAACATTGAAATATTTTCTATTCTACACAATGTTACCATGGTAACATCAAAATATTTTCTAAGTATCAAAAGGCTACTGAACACAACTTGCTTGACATGTGTACTAATTTGATTGAAATACCTTGAACTGTTTTAGAATTGTGTTCCAGAAACCAAAATTTTTATGGACAATCAAACAAAGAAAAAGATCATTAACACACAAATAGACAACAAGTACAAAAAGGAGGAGAAAAATGAAATACTAGGTGTAAGTTGATTTCCTTCATAAGCTTCGAATTTGTCTATCAAAACATTCCATGACAAGTATGTCACGAACCAAATTTGTATCCCCTAGAAAGAATCCTTAAAATCTTTTATGCGCTAACCAGCAAAATTTTGTTGTGTTTAATCAGTGGTTCCTACATTATTTTTGCTGCAACTGTAAATTGGCCACCAACAGGACATCAGGCTTATGATACAACTTCTTCAAATGACCCTTCGTAACCCTACAAAGGACCCCAATGACCCTGATTTGCAAACAGCTGTTCTATAACATGATAACATTAGTACAACCAATACACATCAAATACTTGTGTCAACATCTGGCATACTATTGTCATTTTCATCAAGAAAATTACTTGTGTCAACATCTGGCATACTATTGTCATTTTCATCAAGAAAATTAAACCCTCACCATATAACAGTGAAATGAAGATGCCAATTCCATTTTTTCCATAAGCTACTAATGTGTCTATTAAACTGTAAATTGGCCACAAACAGGACATCACGCCTATGATACAACTTCTTCGAATGACCCTTCGTAACCCTACAAAGGACCCCAATGACCCTGATTTGCAAACAGCTGTTTTATAACATGATAACATTAGTACAACCAATACACATCAAATACTTGTGTCAACATCTGGCATACTATTGTCATTTTCATCAAGAAAATTAAACCCTCACCATATAACAGTGAAATGAAGATGCCAATTCCATTTTTTCCATAAGCTACTAATGTGTCTATTAAAGAAGTGTTTATAGACTGCTATGTCTACAAGAACTTGTTTAAATTCAGCATCCCCTGACCCCTAAAAACACTGTCATCCAAGCCAACTCACCCTAAAGATGGACAAAGTGAGAAATTTAATTTATATTTTGGCACACTGAATTCACTGGTGGATGTCTTGTCTATTAGATAAAATTAGCAAAGCCATTTTTCACTCCCATGTAACAAGTTGCAAGACCTCAATATCAAATGTGACTAACTGTATTACAAGACAATGCCCCCAGTAAATAGCAACTTCCGGTCATTTGAAATTTAATATTAATTGAACAGAAGCAACCTTTATATAATTTCATTTTCACCAACATTATGCTGTAGGGAATTTTACGTAAATTTCTTGTCCTAAAAGAATTATCCTTTGACAAGTTGTCTAGAAAATGTAGAAGGACCACAAGAAAAGGCAACATTTCTTTCACTGCTGCTAAAAATGTAGAATGAACTCAAATAAGGTGATATTTCTTTGAATGCCATCAAAATGTAGAATGAACTCAAGAAAAGGTGATATTTCATTGAATGCCATCAAAATGTAGAATGAACTCAAGAAAAGGTGATATTTCATTGAATGCCATCAAAATGTAGAATGAACTCAAGAAAAGGTGATATTTCATTGAATGCCATCAAAATGTAGAATGAACTCAAGAAAAGGTGATATTTCATTGAATGCCATCAAAATGTAGAATGAACTCAAGAAAAGGTGATATTTCATTGAATGCCATCAAAATGTAGAATGATCTTAAGTAATAGAGACATTTCTTTAAATGCTGTAAAAAATGTACAAGGACTTCAAGAAAAGGAGAGATTTCTTTAAATGCTGTTAAACAAGGACCTCAAGAAAAGCAGAAATTTCTTTAAATGCTGATAAAAATGTAGAAGGACCCAAAGAAAAAGGACATCAATTTAAATGTTGTCAAAAATGCAGAAGGAGCTAAAGAAAAGAAGAAATTTCTTTAAATGCTGAAAAAACTATGCACGTCATGAAAATTTGCGTATTTGATAATAACCTCAAGCAAACTATGTCTTGTACCTAGAGTAAAATTAAGACCTAATCATCAGAGAGATTGAGAAATCAATCCGAATTCAAAGTTTTATATACAACAGACATTCCCCTGATTGTGCTTCTTGCACTAAGTATGCCACATTGGATCCACACAGTTGTGGATGGGTACAATACAAAGTTTCCAAACATGTCAATATTAACATATTATTTTCCTTTGTTTTTCCAATGTAAAAAAATAATTAAATTTTATTACTATCCAAGCATACAAAAAATACAATATATTTTATACTGTCAACAAGAAAAACCTGAAAAATCCAAGCCATACAATGAATACTTCACCTACACTACTGGGCTTTACCCCTTTAGAGAAAGAGCCTATTAATCATACTTTATGTATACAGTAATTAATGAAAACATATTCCATTGCCTATGTTTTTTATATAACCCAAACATACTAGAAAACATCTTTTTATATCTGAAGCAAAAATCTGCCATGTGTTACCCCCATCCCATCAACTACAGTGTCTGTGAAAACCTGCATAAATACTGCTTCTCAGATTGCTCTCGGACTTTGCTTTTGAAGAAAACAAGAAACAGATAAAACAGGACCAGTGCTGATCATCATTTTGAACATAGTTAAAAAAAGGAGTACTTACACTTTAGGAACTAAAAGAATATAATGTCAATGCCTAAATATAAAAGTAGTACCAACCTTACTCGCTTATAAGTCCACTCCAACTGCAAAGATCCTGATCTGCAATAGCATAATGGACCTGTAGATCAGGGTTTATGCTGTTTATTTGACTGATTACTCCTAACAAACTGCACAGACCTAAATCTGCCAGCACATCATCTGACAGCAGATCTGGGTCAGTGCAGTTTGCAGTTGGACTTGTCTTATAAGCGAGTATATATGTTAATTAACAGATCCTGGTTTAGTAGCTTGCTTCTTAAACTTACATTCATTGATCAGAAAAACATTCCGTAACATACAAGTTTAAAACAATGTAAATAAAACCCATGAAATAAAGATCAGTTTTATATTACTTTTTGAACTACTTATTCTCTAGAGATACTTATTCTTAGATATGCAAGATGTGTGAGGCCAGGTGCAGATTTTAGTATTACCATCAATACAGGTATTAAGTGCCTCTTTCATGCTAATTACCAGCAATACAGGTGTTGTGTCTCTTTCATGCTAATTACCAGCAATACAGGTGTTGTGTCTCTTTCATGCTAATTACCAGCAATACAGCCATTAAGTGTTTTTATCATGCTAATTACATGTACATGAATTTGAACAATTTTCTTTACAATAAATGATCACACTCAGAATCATCTTTGAAAATGCTAGAGAAACAGCAGGTGGGTAAGTGTTCATTGCAAACTAAAACTAACTGAATAATGTCTATTAATGAACCAGACTGCAAACTTGTCAAGATTACAAAATTCATGTCTTAATGCAGAAAAAAAAATTAAATGAACAAGAAATTGCAATAGATAACTCACAATCTTTAAAATATATGGGGGGAGGGAGGTAAAAATAAATTTAACTGTTTAATATTGACTGTTATTATATTGCGCTATATATTTTGCAGGTGCTAGTCCCCAGTCCAGGATTATTCCCTCTCATCCAGTTAGTTTGGTTTAGTGCTTTACAGCACAGCAACATACCGTATTTACTGCATGTTTTCGGATGGCAAAAAACAATTACTTTTTTTGTTGTCCAAATACATATTAAATTCTTTAATTAGGTGTCTGAAAACAAACAGGGGAAGACAAATTTGTGTCCCCACCCCCGTCCGTAACGAAGTTACCATTAGCTCACATGACGACGTGCTGCCATGAAGTAAAACAAGTATTTTGTCTAACACCACGGAAAGAATAATGAATGAAAAACAGGCATTACTTGCCTATTTTGTCTATTTGATACAAGTCCATCCACCAGAAAACGCAGCCATACATGTATTAGAGCCACAATTGTGTGCGTATTTTCCAAAATATCTGCCATATTAGTAATCGTGCAATCCAGTTTAACCATTTACTAGCCTAATCAGTGATCAATAAAATCTACCTTACAAACGCATGTAAGCTTTATGTCTGTGTAATTAAGATATTAATATAAACTAATAAAAAAAATTTGGAATTATAATTCTGAAGATATTTATGACAGAAACATTTTAGTATCGAGAGCAGAAATACCGGTACATGTATGAGGGCTAATCTTAGAGCACCAAGGATGAGAGGCTCCATATGGGGTGAATGTTGTACGCACGCCTAGGAAGGGTAAAAATAACAAGCAAGTTGCAATATACGAGTTGTTAAATATGCTGGTATTTGTTTAAAATAAAGGTGATCTATTTGTTGTGGTTCTCTCTTCTTTTTGTTTCCCACCTAGCCAAGGGTAGCTTCAAAATTAGTAGTGCCTGCCGACTCGAAACAATTGACTGCTCAAAGATTGTTTTGATGCATGTTGGAGATTTCAGGGTGTCTAGGTGGTAATTGTTCCTACGATAATTTGTGGGATTTCTTTGACAGGTGTGTTTGGAAATAAAGGGCAGCCATCTGGATTTCGTTAAAAGAGCACACAATGTACCAAACATGTTGAACCCACAATCAATATTTATCGTCTACAAAGAGGTTTATTACCTGTAGAACAATAACTACATTTAAACCCGTGGTACATAATGCCTCGGGGATAAGGGGTTTGTTTTGTTGCACGATGCCAATGAATTTACTAATCCATACTTACTCTCTGATGTATTGTTTAATGATATAAAGCAGGGATCATGGTTTCTAATCAAAGCCATAACTGTCACACCTGCGTAAAGTGGTTTCATGTGTAACAATGTCTACACTGACAACCAATCCATATAAGTTCATGATCACATTAAATAATTGGCGACCAAATGAAGCGAACTTTGTATCAGTTAAATTAACAGAAAACACACTGTGAATTTTACTTTAAAACGAAGCAGCAGATCTTCTTAGATTGTGTCCGAAAACATAAATTGTAGAAAAAATTATAGTGGAGCAACGTCCGAAAAATTACAAGGCATTTAAATATTATATTTGCCCAAAAAAAACGGTCCGAAAACAAACAATGTCCGAAAACATGCAGTAAATACGGTATGTAGGTTATTTAGTTCCTAGTCAATTGGAATAAAAAGCCTTGCCCAAGGACACACCACGGTAACCTACCACATCTAGTCTTTTACCGTGTTCCAACCAGACATCATACAAAGTTGCTTATAAAAAAAACATGTTGATTTGAGCAACCATTCAGGATTTATGCTAAAAATCTGAACATCAGATCAGTACCGTCTTCATTCTGAATAAAGCAGACATCATAAGTAGTCTTCTAGTGCAAACCGGAGAGAAATATTACTTTCCTTCAGTATGAAAAGCAACAGCAAGATACTCAAGATAAACCCCATGGTGACAGGAGTATCCTTTTAGGAGGAGTGGAGATTTTAAGGATGGACACTGTGGCAGCTGTACCAGATATCGGGCACCATTTTCATTCAGGACCATCCAGATATCAGGAGTCTTCTGGTGAAAACCCCATATCAATATCACTTTCTAAATCATTTAGGAGTAGTAATAACAGGATTTACAAGATGGCCACTCTGGCGGCCATCTTGGACAACAAATTCTCGCCATTTTCATTTAGGATCAATCTGACATCACAAGAAGCCTTTCAGTAAAAATGATATGTTCTTATACTGTGTGGAAATTCTGGATAACTGATCAGCCCCATTTCTTTAGGACAAACTGACACCATAAGAGGTCTTTTAGTGACAATCCAATGTTGATATGACTATGTAATCAAGGAAGTAGCGGTAACAAGATTTTCATACTGAATATTAGGGTGGCACCATTTTCAATGTTCTGACTAGACATCATATCAAGTATTCTGCTAAAATCCTGTGTCAATATGACATTCTGTTCAGAAGAAGCAGCTCTAATGAGATTTTCAACATGGCAACTGTGGCAGCTATATTGGACATCAGATCAGACCCATTTTCATTTAGTACCAAGTAGGAATTATAAGTCTTCTTTTAAATAAAACTCCATGTTGATACATAGTCATATCATCCATTCAAAAAGAGTTGCAGTAAGATTTTTCAAAATGGCCACTGAGGTAGTGTTATTTGATTGTGAAGCAGAACCAGTTTCATTTAGATCCAACTAGACCATGGGATGAATACATGTGTAAAGTTTCACAGCAATCCTCCAAGTAGTTTTGAAGGAGTAGTAATAACAATCTTGTGCTAACTGATGTACAGACCACAGAGAACAAACAGACAAATGAACAACAGACAATCTCATAATCTCTTCTTGTAGCTAAAAGAAACCTACATTTCAATGGCACTAATACATCACCTGCTAATAATGGGGTTGCTGAATTTGCCAGCCTGATAGAAGGCTAATGAACCCAAGATATCAAAGTGAACTTAAAATTGCTGTCAGTAAGGTGCTCTATAGCAGACTGGAGGAACACTTGACAACTTATTGGACTGATACAACTTGGGTCAAAGCATAAATGATCTCTGGCGCAATACTTATCAAAAGTTAATTACAAGAAAGTGGAGTGAGATTGACTGAAAGTAGCTTTCATGACATCATCCAAGTAACAAAGATATAAATGGCCCAAAATGCAGAAACAGCTCTGACCTCGTGAACTTTGATTTTCATGAAAGATCTCTTACAGTATATGATTTAAAAGCTTTTGTAATAGTCTGAATAATCAATTTTAAGATATCAGCTGTCAAAAATATCGGAGAGAGGAAGAAAACTTGGTTATGAAACTTCCTTTCTTTCTTTATATTTACTTAGCAATGTAAGCTCTAACTGTGCTACCTTGTTCACAGATATCACTGAAATGGATGATTTCAGCAGGAACAGTAGCTACTAAATGTAGCTGATTCTTTGCCAGAAACACAGGTTGGCAAAAAAGAAAGAATCCATGTTATCACTTAACTGTAAACAACTTAATTTCAATGACAAGGCATACATTTTACTCCTCCTGGCCAATGCTAGGGTGAGAAGGAAGACAGTTTTAAGAGCAAACTTCTTAAGAACATTTATTTCACTCAAAAGGTTCATTAAAAAGTTTAAATAAGAACTAAAGAAGACACAAGAGGTTCCACCTTGGCATTAAAAAGAACAAGATTATTGGTTATTTTCCATTTCGATATTCGTAAAACTCGCTGCTTGTTAAACTGTATACAATTCTGATATGGCTGATCAATGGATCAGTTTGTTATACCCCTCTGGAAGACAATTTAATCAAAACCCCTGGATAGTTCTGCAAAACCGCAGATCTCAATCATACAGATACTTGTATTCAAACAATAAACCTACCTTAGTATAGCCTGATTGAGAGACCATCAAATTCGATGACCAATACTTAATGGGTAAAGTTTGATGATGACACCAAATTTAAATATTCCTTGCATATTTAATCATTTGTGCATCAACACTGCATTTAAATTACAAAATTAGCTATTCCTTGACAATTTTTTAAGAAATTTCCAAAACCCTTGTTAATTTGACAAACCATTAGTCTTCCATTTTAACTTTAATACAAATGAACAAACAAAGCCACAAATAGTTTACATGTCCTTTCTCCCATTAGTCTTGATAAGCTGCAAAACAATTTTTTGGTGCGAAATTCACAATCGCGGTCTGGTAGTATCTCTGACCTCGGAGATCGATCGCATTCTAGCCTCAACAATGCATTTGGTAACCTTGCTCAGAAACTGGGCATAGCAAATATGAGCCTGGCATGAGGGTGGAGAAACTGAAGAGTGCTGAGCAAAAATGGAACATCTGAGCTGTGTCAGCAGATCCCTGCTCAGTGGCAATTCCATTGCAGTCGCTGACAAGCTGGCTGAGGAAATCACTGAACCACAATCACTGGGAACAAGGGATGAGCCAAGGCTTTAATATCCTAACTCTGTGAAGAACCTTAGGGATTATTCTAAATAGCTAAACAGTGGGAAGGTGTAGACATACACTTGATCTCACCTCAAACTGACCGCATCCACTACCCATGCCCTCTGGTCTGGCACTGGAGACATATAAAGAACTTACAGAAAGGCACAATGGGCACTTAGGAAATGAAGTCATGATGTCATGATACATCTGGGTATCTCCCAATTGTACAAGTCAACAATCAATATAGTGGAGAGTAAACATGACTAACACTTTGCAAAAGTGCTGAAGGATTAGTTGATAGAGTAACCAGCACAGCATAATTACCATTTGATTTTGCAATGATTATTATTATATTATGACTCTATGTTCACAAACTAAGCAACAGAAAAGAAAAGAAACACCAACAAGTTTTGTAAAACTTAACAAACAATTTAATTATCAAAGTTATAAATGAAAATGGGGGAGGAACTTATAGTATTATGAAGTGAATCGAAACCAGCCCTTATAAAGGTCCAAGAAAGTCCTAAATGAATAAAAAGTTCTTATAAATTTCAAAACCGGAAATGTACTGGTCCTCCAAGAACCGTGATGTTGTCAAGATGGCAATGTCGTGAATTCCTTTGAATAATTTATAACAGTTCCAGCATAATATTATAGTCCAAATAATGAGCACTTTCTATTTCCACTGAACAGTCCAAACAAATAGTTTTCCTCTTGAATAATACCTAAGTATAACATAAAACATGTCTGCAGACTTACAGCAGGAACACAATAAGTGAATGACTCCAAAATCGAAATGAATCTGATTGCTTAATTCTCTCATTATATACACCATACACCACTCCCTCGATAACTCGCGCACAACGGGGTCCACAAACATAGACCGCGCTATAAACAAGGGCGCAAGTTACCGAGGGACCTCCAAAAATTGGAAAAAATTGCTTGGACATCGAGAAAACAGTCGGTGGGGGTCTCGGGGTTAGGAACATCACTGTTTAATGACTGAATCCTCATTTTATAATCACGTCGATAATAATTTTTAATAATGCACTTTTTCTAATGAAGTTGTTTGTTATTCTGTTTAAATAACATTTATTTTCAAAATGTCCAACATGTGAAAGATCATTCCATCTGGTTTCAACAGCCATTACGTTTACACGAAAACGTGTGTATTACCTCACTGCTTTTTGTTTTCTTGATGAGTCTGGTTCCCGGAGTGGTATGGCATTGTATCCTGCCAAACTGGGAGTCAAAAGAGCAGGGAACTAGACTAACTGTTGATACACCACCAAACAAGATTCCTTTTGTTAAAAAAACATGCGAAATTTTCCTGAGATAATCGTCTACGTCGAATCTGAATTATTGTGCTTTTCAATTAGTACAGTACTGATGTCGTGATTTCACTGGAAGTAATAATGAAACTTCTTATCATCCTTGAAGATATCTCTAAGTGTCAGTTCAAGAATTTTCTGAAACTCGCTTGCCCACAATGGTCCGTATCTGTGAAACCAAGCTCTTCATTTTACGAAGTATAGTATTCTTTTCACTTGGTTGCCTTGCTATCTTTGATCACAGTTACCAATGAGTCAGTTAATAGTTTATGTTACATACACAATAACATTTATAACAGTGTTCAATTGATTAAATGAAGTGAGTTCACCCGACATATGACCGGGGCAGCTAGATTTTAAGTTTGTAGGATTTTTGTGCCTTTTAATTTTTATTTCACCCCCATTATTTGATTCAAAAGACATAATTAACGTGATAATACAAAGGAGGCCAGCTTTTAATTCAGTGCAACAATGCAACAAATACTTCTGCAAGTCAGTTATCAAAACACTGTCGGCACCTAAATAGGTTCTCAGAGAAATGCTCACGGACATAGCTGTTACAGTAGATTTTAAAAGGAACTAGAAGATAGAACTAGAACACAAATTTCAATTGATAAACAAATTATTTAATTTGTATTTATTTATTAAAGTACTGCCTCCACTCAGCGTAAGTGACATTTTCATTGATTGAAATTTCCTTACATATCATTAATTGCGGTGTGCTAGGAATGTCACTTGGAAAGAAAATGTAAAAAAATTGTATGACTTATTTTTAAATTTGGTATTTCATAATGTTGATTACAATTTCCAGGTCCTATCTACCGTTTTCGACGATAAAACGAGCGATATATCAAAGTTTTTGTAGCTAATTTTGATCGCGATTTCCATAAAGTTCATAAAATAGGGATCTATTTTTTGGGGTAATTTCTGGTTTTAAAAAATGGAATCCACGCCTGACCCCACATTATAAGCGGGTTCGCAAGTTATCAGGGCACGAGTTATCGAGGGAGTGGTGTATATTGTGACTGTATTTTGCAATAGACTGATGTGATAGAATACACGACTCATTTTTGCATCGCTTTGGCCTATTCATGTGACCTAGTCCAACCAATGGGAAGTTAAAAGATTTAATTCTAGAAATGTTGAAACCCCATCAGTCACTGCGAAATTAAACCATAAGCACCATTTAAGTCTTATTATTAAGATTATTATTTATAATTGTCAACATACATAAATATCTATTTATAGATCTTATACAATATTATGATCTTAACAGATTCAAGTCACGTACACAAAACAAAATAAAGATATTCTGTACACGTTACAGCCAAGAATAAAATCATAAAAATTTGATAAAATCATATAATAGGAGTTACAAAAAACATAATAAACGTCATAAGCATCATCACTTTAATGATATTGCTGAACCAAAATATCAATAATGTCAGGGACTGACCATTTATTTCTACAAGGGCTTTATGTTTTTGGGTGAAACTGTCACCCTCAAATAGCTTGAGAAAAAGTACTCTTGCAATGATTTTTTAAAAATCTAAATTCGGGATAGTGTCTCTGAGTTGAACTGGCATTTCCACATGATTTCATTGCCAATTTCCAAATAATCATCGGCAAATTTATTTAATCCCCATTTTTATAACATCTGCTGCAGATGACAACTTTGCAAAAATTGACATGACAACTGTGTGTGTCGATATAATCTTCCTTTTCCACAAGTTTCCTTACTCTTCATCAAAGTTATACTTAATATTAAAAACTGAAACCCTCCAATCATCCAATTTTTATTAACTATGGGACATTTTAGTTGTAATAGTAGGCTTAATTGTTGGAGCATAGACTGGACTGATTGCATCTTTAAAAATGCTTTATGTCACAGCATGATGTGTTGTGGAAATCTCCATCACTTTCTTGACAAGACATGGTGCTTCTTTATCAACAGTCAGCTGGGCAGATAGGGTCATCGCCAAATAAGTTGCCAGTCCCTGGGTTATTACATGAACACAGCAGGCAGTAAGTTATGTTCAATCCAGGCTTTTAAAATCCTTCCTGACCCGACTAGCTGCACATAAACTGTTGGTGAAACTATGTTACTTTCCAAAGCACCATATTAGGACACCTCCAGATGCCTATTAAATTATTTAGTTGTGAGTAAAAGGTCCATAAGGGATATGAAGGGTATGATGGCATCAATCACTAGCACCTGAAATTTGTATGTCAAGAAAGTTATTATGATCCAATATATTTGACCATATTTATAGATTTAACAATGACAATGTTTAATTCTTACAGTTCTTTGGCTGCAAGTGCCGCTCCAATAACTGTTATATCTTGTCAGAAACTGCAGGTCCTGTATGATTTAACTGTAGAACTAACAATTCTGCCATAAAATTTATTTTCGAGCCTTCAACAAGTTCATTTGTAATGCTTTGTGCAAATACTGCATGTAATTCATACATGATGATACCCAAGCAAGTCATCATCACTTCCATGGGGTGATTCCTCTTCGCGATCATCTACTTTAGATGTCTGAAATGCCAGCTCATGCATGCACTATTTGAGTTTTGGTTTTAAAGTGTTGCCAAAGCTTGTAGCCACTACAACTTTTCATTTGCAGTGTACTGGTTATTGAAAAACACGTCTATGCCCTATTACTGGTTCTGCTCCATAGGTGGCCAGATTTGTATCACTTGACTCTCTAGTGACATCACTCACGTGGAGGGTGATCCTAACCCAGCAGCAGCTGATCAAAAATGACTGCTCTGCAGCCCCATGAACTCCAACAGCATGCCCAACCTACGTGTCATCAACCATGTTGATGCTAAATATAGTTACATTGATTTTCCCACAAGACTGAAACCTTCATTTACCTGTAACTGTGCACATTTGGCTACATTTTCATGTAAACGTCCATGTGCAACAGGAGGCTGATTTTTACTTTTTGGTCACAGGTAGGTTTATAGCTGCACCCCTGACCAGTGCACACACAAAAAGTTATTATAGAAAGGAATCACTGTAAACTGCCCAATAATAAGAAAACAAAGAATCCAAGTCCAAATGTCTGTTACTGAAGTCTCAAAAACATGAGCAAAACTATGAACAAGGAAAAACTACAAAAACTTCATTAGTAGCTAAAGGACACACGGTATTAATTATATGGAAAAATGGGAACCAGCCTGGGAATAGGTGAACATAAAATTGAGTATATATGGGTTTGGCTGGCCAGGATTGGTTAATAATGTAAGTTATGTTTTAGGAAAAAGAATTTTTTGACAGCTGTAAGTGAAAAAAATAGAGACATTGTTTTATTGATGGAATTTCAGTCCTTTAACAGTCTTGAGTTTGGAATACACATTACTAAAATTAGCACCTGACTCTTTGGTGCGGAATTGAAAGCACATGTTTCAAACACGTGCAGGTCCAGAAAATGCTGCGGCTCATATCTTTTCCTCTACACAGAAGCTGACATCCAGGTTTCATCTATACTGATAAATATACGTTTGATCATGAGCACTCAGAAATTTTTAAGTTATTGAATTTTTAATATCATGGTGTTTACATAGCTTTATTATGGGAACTGAATTAGTACCATGAGTCCTATAAGAACAAACTGACCATCACTTTGGACTTTCCTACTGACTAGTCATGTGCCTTGTACATCATCTCATGTGGCCCCTTGGGGTATGAAAGGTTCAAAAAAATAGATGATCACAGTATGTGTATATAGTATTTGGCTGCTACAAGGGCAGGGGTATTGTCGTGTTCTAATTCTTGTTTAAATCTAGTTTGGAAGAACAGGCTGTGAGACATTTTATTCACATTTTCAATTTGCACACAAATTTCTTCACCTTACTAAATACACTTGGCTTTACAAGGCATGGAGGGAAGGGGTCAGGGTTTATACAGTTTGCAGCTGGATCCAACTTACAAGTGAGTATGTCCAATGCTATGGGCAGCAAACTGATACTGTTCCAGGCAACTTACCATAACCTTTATGTTATTAATAGTAATGAAAACAGACCCATGTCAAAGCTGTTGTGGCAAATCCCATTTGGTTTAATTGGGATCTGATGCCCACTTCAAAATAATAAACCCAGAATTCATAATAAAGGCCCTGCTGATGTAATGAGAATCTGAGGGAAGGATTCAATGGAGTAGCTGAAACAGCACTTACTGATGTGCTTCCAGGCACAGAAATGTACCAACCAGGTGGGACATACCTACATACCACACAAATGTACCAATCAGGTGGGACATACCTACATACCACACAAATGTACCAATCAGGTAGGACATACCTACATACCACACAAATGTACCAATCAGGTAGGACATACCTACATACCACACAAATGTACCAATCAGGTGGGACATACCTACATACCACACAAATGTACCAATCAGGTGGGACATACCTACATACCACACAAATGTACCAATCAGGTGGGACATACCTACATACCACACAAATGTACCAATCAGGTGGGACATACCTACATACCACTGTAGTGAAAGTAACATCCAAGATAACAACACATACACACACCCATTCCCCACCCCCTGCAGGCCAATTCCAAGACAAATGGGAGAGAGGATTATTGTAATCAGTACCAGTGTTAAGGTTAACTACTGAAGTGGAAGTGACCTCTGCCATTTCCAAAGAAACTCCACCCCACCCCACCCCCATAATATCTGGAGAAAAATAAGATTGGAGCCCAGTCAAACTAAGTAACTTACTGCTGAAAATAGGCTTTATGTAGACAGTGTTACAATGAAAAGGAAGAAGATATCACAGCTCATTAAGCAAAATAAGCATGACTAGAAGACTCTTAAATATTGTCAAACTTGCAAATTTCTTGTTGGCAAAGATATCCATCAAGCAACCAGAGAATTTAATTTCATAGCAGTCAGTCCTAAAGGCTACAATTAGTCTTGTAGTAAGGGAAAACTGCAAACTTGTCAGCCCTATAGAATATCAATGTTTTGTAGAAAACTGCCAGAGGTAATTTAATTACAAGTGTCTGAAAGTCAGGTAGCCAGCCGACTACCCCAATACCTACCCATCTGATATGTCTCATCTATGCCATATCTATCCAAAGACAGTGCACCAATTTAACCACCCCAATACCTACCAATCTGATCCCTCTAGCCTATCCTGCATTTATCGAAAAGTCAGGGTAGCCATTTGACTACGCTAATAACAACGTAAATGATACCTCTTGTCTATGCCCTATTAATCCAAACATCAGGTAGTCAGGCATAACTCTTGTTGATGCTGTATTTATCCAAGTCAGCAAGTTGACTACTCTAATACAGATCTGATGCCTCTTTTTAATACCATATTTATCCAATGTCAGGCTAGTCAACTAATCCAATACCTACCTATCTTGTACCTCTCACTAATGCCATATTTATCCCAGTCAGTTAGCCTGAGTCAACTACCCAAAGATCTATCAATGTTATACCTCTTGCCCATGTCATATTTATCCCAAAGTCAATCAGTCAACTACTCCAATAACTATCCATCTTATATCTCTTGCCTATGTCACATTTATCCCAAAGTCAGTTAGCCTGAGTCAACTACCCAAATACCTACCAATCTTATACCTAATACCCATTCCATATTTATCCCAAAGTCAGCCAGTCAACTACTCCAATACCTACCCATCTTATATCTCTTGCCCATTCCATACCTCCTGGCTATGTCATTTTTATCCCAAAGTCAGCATGTCAACTACCCCAATACCTATCCATCTTATATCTCTTGCCCATTCCATATTTATCCCAAAGTTGGTTGGTCTGAGTCAACTACCCCAATGCCCACCTATCTTAAAATTCTTACCTATGTTATATTTATCCCAAAGTCAGTAAGCCTGAGTCAACTACCCAAATACCTACCAATGTTAGATCTCTTGCCCATGTTATATTTACCCAAAGTCAGTCAGTCAACTACCCAAATACCTATTCATATAAGATCTCTTGCCTCTGCCATAATTACCCAGAAGTCAATAAGCCTGTCAACTATGCCAATACCTGCTGACTATACTGCATGGATTTAAAAGATGTGCTAATTGCATTACATGAACTATCATTACTTTAGATTTATTAATGCATTATTTTAGATATCTTCTTCAATTATCACAAATACAAATGACTTAATTCCTGTTTATATCCCAAGTAATTCTCGTGACTAGAACACTGTTTGTATCCCAGTTAGTTCTAACAACTTGAATCGTGTTTGTATCCGAATTAGTTGAAACAACTTAAATCCTGTTTGTATCCCAATCAGCTGAAACAACCTAAATCCTGCTTGTATCCCAATTAGTTCTCATGACCTGAATCCTGTTTGTATCCCAGTTAGTTCTAACAACTTAAATCTTGTTTGTATCCAAATAAGTTCTAACAACTTAAATCCTGTTTATATTCAAATTAGGTCTAATGACTTAAATCCTCTTTGCATCTAAAGATGCCAACGGGTACCTGGGTATTTGGGTAACTGCCCATTGATAATAACTCGGGTCATAAAATGAACAACTAGTTACCCATTAAAAAAAAGTTTTCCCCAAGTTCAGATCAAGACACAGAATTATAATTACAGATCGAGGCTTGTGTTGTGTGCACATTCATTCATCATCACAGGGTCTCATATGGTTGCTTACAATTTACTTGTCATACATGTACTATATAATAATACAAGGGAGGACACTTCTCTCCTTTCTCTCGCAACCAATTTAAGAATAAACGCTGATATTTCAAGCTATACTGTCCTAACTTCATGCCTGTCCATGGTTCATGCAACATTTTTCTCGTGGCTTAAACGCACTTGATTTGAGGTTCTATTGACATTAACTGGGTCAACACCTTTCATCAACAGCGACAGTAAGTACTAATTAAGAAATGTTCGATGAAAAAAAAATTTAATATGTACTACAATTGAAACAAAAGAAAGCACAATAGAAATGTCCGGGTTAACTTCTATTTTTGCCTCAAGTTTGTGGCCCTGGCACGAGTGGTAGTTGTTCAAGTCAGGACTGCTGTTCATGTTTGTTTACTGAACCTTTTTTATTAGCAGGAAACCCCAAGACATATTTTTGACATGGCAAAGGCAACACAAATACTTGGTTACCATAACATGCACCTTTTATATCATGTTAGGAAAAATGAATGAAATGGACAACTATGCAGATTGAAATTTTCACTGAAATATTTAAATATAAGGGAAAAAATCTTTGTTATTTAATAACAATGAAAAAAAAAATCTAACAAAAAATAAAAATTCACCACATGTAAATGTAGTAATTTTTGCATGAATTTTATATGAAACAGTTCCAAGAAAACAGACGGGTTTCTTGATGTGAAACCAGTTGTCACAGATTCATTCTATTTTGATACCACATACATAGCAGACCAGTCTAAATTGAAAACAAATGGCGCCAGATATCACAAAAAGAAACAAAAACACAAAATAAATGGGATGTATCGATGAGACTGATGGATGTTATGTAACCACCGTTAAAGGATGAACCATGGCAGGTTAAGGATAGAGTGTTCCAGCTAAGCATAAATAGAGGGGCCTACACCCTACCCAACTTTTTTAGCACCCCTGTCCAATTTTTGATGCCTTGGAACACCCCTATCAAATTTAAAAGTACCCAACTTTTTTAGCACCTCTGTCCAATTTTTGATGCCCTGGAACACCCCTATCAAATTTAAAAGCACCCTGAGCATCCACTTCAGTTTTTATTGTTAAGGCTCATTATCGATGCGCATGCTGCAATCACCTCAGAGAATGCCTACCACATTGAGTTCACTCACAAAGATGGGATCTAAGCAAAAGAGGAAAGTGACAGAATATTTTCAGTAACTGCATTTTATTTTTAAATTTATTCATGAGGTCAAAATGTTTATTTTATTCAAGTTGATACCCCTATCCTTGCATCATCATCAAGACTCATTGTCTTGGTAAACTAAAACCATTTCTGTTGCGTATGTGTTGCTTTAAAACATCTGAAAACTGCAAACCACAGCCTTTTTTTGTCCATATACTCTTATGTGTGTATAAAGAAATAATTATTGATGAGCAGTAGCCCTCAATTTAATTAAATTTATTCTTTTTTTCATTAATACTCATCATTGATTAATTGAATCTTAATTTATTCAGAACACACGATATGTAGACAGGCATATTTCTTTCTAAATGACAGTACAATGACGAAATGGAATACAAACATTGATTTGCCTTTATAATGAAATTAACGTACCTGACAATTACGAGAATGATGTTTCAACAAAAAGTAACTATTTTTTTTGAAAAAGTAAATATACTCTTTACATCATACAGAGAGAGAAAGAAATTATACTTTAAGTTTCATGGTTTTAATTTTTATGATATTAATTTTCTAATTATCATATACTGTATGGACCATAGGGTCATTTATTATTGTTGTTGTTGTTGTTTTATTATTATTATTATTATTATTATGATTCTTATTATTTTCATCGCAAATTTGAAACTTCAAATGATATAAATATTATCAGAGCATGAAGAGTAAAATGATCATTTGTATTTGTTTTTGGATTCTCTCAAAATGAACCTACCAAGGAAACAGATGAGACAGCAACAGACCCAAAACCTACTGACCTATAATAAGAAAGAATCCTACCTTTTAGTTACATATTGTTAGAAATAGTGTATAGTTTGAGAAATAAATGATGTTGAATTGAAGTTACTTATTTTGTCTCTTTTTATTGGTTACTATATGACATTCATTCACACATGAACTGCCTGATTTTGAAACACTGTCCGACCGTGCTCAAAGCGCCCTGGTCAGCACCCCTGTCATTTGAAATCCTAGCTGGAACACTGGGATAATACAACAGTCATCATTTGTGGACTTTACAACTATTCGCGAAAGTTACTGCAGACATGTAGACTAGTTAAAGTGAGTGTTATGCATAAATAATTTATCCATTTCTTTTGTGTCTATACTCCTGTACTAACTACTAATCCACACTGATTTAGCTCATTTGTGATGAACATTTAATCATCATCATCATCAGTCCCGTAGTCTGGTAGACTGTTGGGGCACTGCACAAGACCGAACAACCAGCTTCCTCCATTTATCAGAAGAGCCAAATAAGTAGCAAAAATAAATGTATATTTTTCATTCAGTTTTCTATAATTATGGCATGTTATATATAGATTGCTCTTTTTATGCTTAGCTTATGCTTTTTTGCCACTTATATTAGTAATAATTACACTTATACCTCTCAGGGAGTTGGCATGTATGAACCTACAACAAAGCAGGTCAGGTTCAGATTTAATACAATTTCCCTTTGATCAGGTACCCGGGTAACAGTTAGTGCTGATGGGTACCTGGTAGACATTTCCCAAAATTTTGTCATCTCTATTTGTACCCCCAATTAGTTCTAACGACTTAAGTCTTGTTGATATCCCAATTAGTTCTAATGACTTCAATCCTGTTTGTATCCCAATTAGTTCTAACAACTTATCCTGTTTGTATCCCAATTAGTTCTAACAACTTATCCTGTTTGTATCCCAATTAGTTCTACTAACTTGAATCCTTTTATATCCCAATTAGCTCTAATGACTTAAATCCGGTTTATATCCCAATTAATTCCAATGACTTAAATTATGTTTATATCCCAATTAATTTAAATGGTGTATGTGCTACTCTCTGCATATTCTAATCTGACAAGAAGTTAAGTGCTAGCAGTGTGAATGAAATCAATCTGAGCCAACAGCTGATGAAATTTATCGAACCATTCTGAAGAGAGCAACAACTTCCAACTATAGACCCTTTTTCATGTGTTTATTACAGGCCTTGACCGTTTATTTTCTGTTTCAAATCTCTAAATATAAAAGTATCTATCTGAAAATCAAGTTTTAAAAATGCCAGTGAACTTTTTTGATGAACAAAATGTCCTTCCTGAATGTCCTTGGATACAAACTGCATGTCATCTCTGCAAATTGTGAAAGGACATTTAACAAATTAAGTTACTAACCTGTCTTACTTGTTTGTCCCCAGATAACATTCATTGATAAAAGTGTTTCACATTTAAGTACTTACTACACAAGGAAATAAATTAGAGTGATGATGAGTAATTACACTCGTGCTTATAATTTACATGTATAGTTAATTAGTGCTTGTAATGTTGTTTAAAGTGACATTTATTACCTGTGAAAACATTTATGTCAACTATACGGTAATAAGATATAATAATAACAATGACTTTACAAAACAGAACTAATCTACTTTGAGGCCATCTATGATATAAGTAGTTATACGCAGAGTGCAATCAATCACCATCCATCTCACACATAAATTAGTCATGTACATGGAAATTACATACCCAGACTAGTTAACTATATATTTAAATTACTAACACACTAACACATGAAGTTACTATTAGTGTTCAATAGTCGAAATTAAACTCTTACACACTACGATATAGATTTATATACAAAAATGTAATTGGATGAGGTGGATAAACCATGAGGTATAAATTAAGATTTCGATTTCATCCATTTAATATACCCATGGTAAAAAACTCGTATGCTAAAATTCTTCTATTTCTTTTGGGCATTATTCCATACAATGGTCCCAAAAGATTGGAAACTGTTTTAAATAATTCTTTCCTTCGTTTTAGAATGAGTAAGTTTTGGGCTGTCATTGATCTAAGGATTTGGGTGCTGCTGGTTTCCCTGTATTTAAAATTATTTCTCAAGTAAATTGGGGCATACTCAGCAGAAGCTTTAGACATTATTTTGGCTCTCCATGGATTAAGTTGTTCTTGAAAAGGTAGCATGTTTAAAGTGTCCATTGTCTCTCTGATATTTCCAGGATGACCATCTAGTATTATTGTACAAGCTCATTTCTGCAACTAAAATATTTTCTCAATATTAACATCAGAAGTATTTCCCCAAATGATATTACAATAGTGAAAATGAAGCTGAATGTAGTTTTTGTAAAAAGTGATCTAGTATTGTTTTAGAATGAAATACTTTATTTTTCTTAATAGTCAAAAACAGGAGTTTGTTTTCTTTGTAATGAGACTTGTATGATCAAACCAAAGTCAATTACTGTCTGCAAGAATACCAAAATTTGTTTTCATTGAAAACCACTTTCAGTTTTTCATTATTATAGAAAAGGCTCAAATTACTGTATAATTCTGCTCTTTTTTTCTGGGTTGTTGTTAATGAAACCTGTTTTATCTGTAATCACAACCATGCCATTCTCTGTACACCACATTTTAAGCTTGTTTAATACCATGTGAACATTATTTTCTAACTCAGTTGTGAAGCCATTTCATCAGAGAAAGTAATATCATTGGCATATAGATCAGTTGATGATACATGTATATCCAATACACTTTTGGGCAATCAGGGTAACAAATATATATGCTTCCCATGGCCGACAGACAGGTGTACAAACAAGCAGCAAGGGTGTAAAATCTAATTCATCTATACAACCAATTGACTGTAATCTTACAAATCAAAAAAGTGTCTGAAATTTTGATTTCTCTGATAACAATATGGCCATTACACAAAATTCTGCATTGCCCCCTTATCTTTGATGATTTCTCAACCAAGGGTGATGAATTTTTTTATTGTTCACATGTCAAGTAAAGTATAACCTAGTTTTTTGTAGATATTAACTGGTTCAACCCAATTTCATTTATTTGAGACAAGATGTCATGTCTGAAGGCAGTATCAAAGTGCAAGGGCGGGTAACGGTTAAGTGTGTATACCTCAACTAACCTGTGACTCCTGAAGCTCTGTCAATGGGATATAATTCTACTCCACCAATAGCAATTATTCCCAGACAATACACGGTGAAATTTAAGACCCACAGCAGGTGTAACTGAAGAAAACTATAAATAATAGTCTTTAATGTCAACCTTATCTAAAACTTCACAATTAAATACAACACAATTATAAACTTCATGGCTGCATTTCAATCTCTTAAATATGCGAGTACTCAAGTTTACAAACTTATTATTTTATCATCATCTCTCACAAATTTTAATTTATGAAATGTGATCCCTATCTTCAAATGTTTTCACAATTCTTACAATTTAAAGTACTGGTAGGATATTCACAATAAACAGTTCGGTTCCTTTTCACATCTACAGACACATCCTAATATTTATCAGAGATACAACCGTTTATGATACATACTGGCATCACAATATTTTCTGTGATGATATAATGCATCAAAATTTGTACTACTGCTGGAATATCTGAATACATACTTCATCATGACTGGCAATATATGAATGTAGATGTACGTGGTGATGCATCTTGACTGGCAATATATGAATGTAGTTGTACTTGGTGATACATTGTGACTGGCAATATATAAATGCAGTTGTACTTGGTGATGCATCATGACAGGCAATATATGAATATACTTGTACTTGGTGATGCATTGTGACTGACAATATATGAATGTAGTTGTACTTGGTGATGCCTCATGACTGGTAATATATGAATGTAGTTGTACTTGGTGATGCATCATGTATGGCAATATATAAATGTAGTTGTGCTTGGTGACACATCATGACTGGCAATATACGAATGTAGTTGTGCTTGGTGATGCATCATGACTGGCAATATATGAATGTAGTTGTGCTTGGTGATGCATCATGACTGGCAATATATGAATGTAGTTGTACTTTGTGATGCATCATGACTGGCAATATATGAATGTAGTTGTACATGGTGATGCATTGTGACTAGCAATATATGAAAGTTGTTGGTCTTGATGATTACCATAATAAGCATGACTTTCGGAAAACAAGAACTTGAAGAACTTTATGTCTCTTCACTAAAAGTAATACAGACTTTGACATTGTTCTTTTGTATACTATATATACCTGACATAAATTATCAGACTCACTCCCATTTTTAGCAAAATAAATGACTGATCTCAGAGACAAAACATCATAATCAATTTTTTTCTCACATAATGTTAAGTAAAATTAAAAATGAATCACATTCAACGTTTCTACCTATTTTTTAATTACAAAGCACAAGGTGGGACAAGAGCTGATTTCTGATCCTAATTAGATTCAGACGAAGCTCGTATAGATAAAAGATGTCCCTCTCTCTTTTCCTTAAATATGCTTTCCATTTGTATCCAGGACCACTATTAATAAAGTATTGTGGCTTTTAAAAAGCCAACAGTTTTCTCTTCCATTGTGGCACCTATTTCCATGGCTTATGGATGTGGACAGCATGCCATTATTGAGCTGATTGCTGAAAAAGATTGATCTTAAATTCTGCAATATGCATAAAAATCAATCATAGTATCCATTCAGCTTGATATATGTTTTGTAATATCATTTACACGATGTGTATATTTCATTTTAATTACAAAGTTTTGCTATGTTTATGTTTAGCACTGATTTGTTTCAAAATCTTGCCAGAATTGCTCCCAAAAGAACAATGTATGCATTTCTCAATCATTTTCTACACAAAAAAGGCATGCAAACATTTTATCTATTACTAATAACCAGACAGGATGCTACAGTTTGTGGTGAAGAATGACAAACACTGAAAACACTGGCAACCAAAGCTGCTTTACATGTCTATCCAGGTGAAGAAGTTTACTTTATTTTATTACCAATTCTATAAAATTATTCCTTATGCTGGTGACTGACCCTAAAAATTGAAAAACTATACAAGATTTTTAAGAGAATAAAAAATTGAGAGTACAAAAGCTGCAAAGCATATGGCATCCAAGGCACTTAACTCATTAATACCACATGCTATATTTATGTGTATCATGAGGTTGTACCCTACTTCCGAGCTCTGTAACATCATTTACGACACACCAAAATAACTGGTATTACAGAAAAGGAGGAAGATGTAGTTCTGCCATAATACCAAATAATGTAAACTTTCAGCTGGCATTAAAAAATACAGTGGAAACAATTTAATTTTTATAATCCAATTTGTTGACTTCAAAAATTGACAAATTCAGAACAGGAATTTTGTATCCGGATTTTAAACATTTTGGCCTTTGATCTAAAGCAAACTGGTCCAAACTGCATAAGCACTGATGAGCCTTGGTAAGAGAAGGAACAAATCCAAGATTTGGAGTAAAAAGCACAGGGGCTTGTATTGTTGCTTACAATGTAACTGTCGGTCATACATAAAGTATAAAATAATACAAGGGAGGACACTTCTCTCCATTCTCTCGGAATGCCAGACCATTTTCCAACGCTACTGCTCGACATGGTCATGATAGCACCCTCTTAACATGCAAGAACATCATGCTGAATAGAATACTGCCTTTTCATTGGCCAACTGAAAATAAGTTATAAATAAATGCAGGATGTAATTTCCATTCAGAAGGATTTCACTTGCTAATTATAGCCATGTTGAGCAGTAGCGTGGGAAAATAGTCTGGCATTCCTTAAAGATTGTATAGTAAGCCAAACTTTGGATAGGCATACAAAGTCAAATCCCTGAGCTAAACATCGGTACCAAATTTATTACGCTGTGCAAAATGTAGCTTGAAATATCAGTGTCGATTCTTAAATAGGTTGCATGAAAAAGGAGAGAAATGTCCTCCCTTGTATTATTTTATACTGTATGACTGATAGTTAAATTGTAAGCAACGATACAAACCCTTGTGGTAAAAAGGGGCCAGGATACAAAAATCAAGGGTCCAATATCCAGGTCCAATTTTTACACCCTTCTGCTTCTGCACGTGTAGAAGAAATCATTAATCAAAACCAACACCTTTTATACCATAAGCATCTGGCTAAATAAAATCGTGGAAACAGGTATGTTTGGATGCATTCAGAAGCAATCCCCAAGTACGCATTTCCAACCCCTATTTCAGGCAAAAATGAAAGAAATCTTCCAGGGTCAACAAGTTAACATGTACAGCATATGTTTTTGTACTGCTGAGACCAGGATATCAGTTCATTACCATATAAACTCTCTTATAAGACAAGTCCAACTGCATACTGCAACGACCCAGATCTGCCATCGTATAATGCACCGGCAGATCTGGATCTGTGCAGTTTGTTAGGAGTAATAATTAGAACAATCATAATGATCTGAGGTACATTATGCTAAGACAAATCAGGACCTTTGTTGTTTGCAGTTTGACCAGTCTTATAAGTGAGTAAAGAGGGTAACAGTGTGCACTTCCCCTCCTTATCAATGGTTTTGTCATTGACGTTACCACTGTTACTTGACCAATTAGTAATCAACATTACCTCAATTAACAAAAAAAAACATAGCAGTTTTTATCCCCCGTAATAAAGCTCCTCTATATTTGGTGGTCAGCATAATCATGAAATAGCACCAGATTTAGTCTTTCAAAAAATTCACTGAAAATTTATATGGTACATTTAATTCCCCAATTATCTTAACTTCATATAAATGACTTGGAAATAAGGGACAGTCCAATATGAATGTCCAGATATACATCAATCCAATGTCTCTTTATAGCATGTAGTTTATATTGCCAAAAACCCTTGTACTTCAAATAGAACATGGATATAATTTCACATTCTCATTTGTCCTCTTATATGCATGCAAAATAGTACCAAGCTTTAAATAAAATATACAACACAATCAATAATGTTACAAATGGAACCTGCACACACACACACACACACACACACACACACACACAACATGCTTTAGGGACAACTGGACATTTTTACAAGAGCAGCTTACTCTGGGATAAAGAAAATTTTGTACCAGAGTTGAGGCCAGCAATCAATCTATTAATTTAAGGCAGTGGTGGGCAACTTCTCTAGTCGGCGGGCCGGATATGGGAAAATGAAGTTCTTGGTGGGTCGGATTACTAAAAGAGTAACTAACAGTCACTGTTACTGCGACGCAGTAAGAAAGTAGTAGGAGATTGCGGCCGGATGTGACCGCGGGCCAGTCAAAATCCCGTCGCGGGCCGGGTCAGGCCCGCGGGCCGTATGTTGCCCGTCCCTGATTTAAGGTTAGGTTGAAAAAAATGGAGAAGCTATGGTCAAACATATCATCACCTGGTTCTGACAAGCATAGTTTGCAAGTGCGAAAACAGGCAGGTATGCTAAACACAGGTACAAATTAAGCTTTAAAGTGTGTTCAAAACAAAACACTGGCAAAGATGCTAGATTTAGGTTCCAAAGGGCCTTTGCCACCAAATATTTCTCAATACGGTCATTAACTCATTAACCCCTGGCACAGCGTTTACACGGCAGGAGGTGGTAGCCTACTTCTGAGCTCTGTAGCGTCAAGGTCATGTAGGACACAATAAAGTGGGTGGCATTATAGAAAGGTAGACAGATGTAGCTTTACGATGATACCAAATAATATGGATGTTCTAGTTGCACTACAAAATACAGAGGGAAAAACGTAACTTTTTGGACCCGAGTTTTTTCCAGCCGAAATTTGCCCGAGGTCGGAATCCGATTTCGTGTCCAGATTTTAGACTTTTTGGTCTCAGATCTATGACAGACCGGTCTGAACTGCACACAGACAGGTGAACCTTTGCAAAAAGTAGGATAAGATGGGCATTTAGAATAAAGAGTGGTCACGACACAAAAATGATGGGTCCGTTAAGCAAAAAAAAAAAAATAAAAAAAGAAGTCCAGCTTTTACCCTTCTGCTCATGCTCAGGCGAAATAGCCAATGAAAAACGATGTTTCTAACACAACTAGGCATTAGGTTAACCTAAAACGTCTTGGAGGTCGATGTATTAGGATGTATTCAGAAATAGCCCCCAAAATGGGTTTCCTACTCGCATTTCAGGCGAAAACAACAAAAAGCTGCAGGGGTTAATGAGTTAATGTAGTCTCTCTCTCTCTCTCTCTCTCTCTCTCTCTCTCTCACAGACACACACGTGTGCATCTCTCTCATAAATCATAAATATGTGCACAAACATGAATGGATATGACTAAAACATCCGTATTTGTCAACTTCTGGAAAAAGTGACATGATTTATGTACTCAGCGTCTGAGACAGGCATTAAAATCAAAAGTCTAATATAACTGCAGGCCACAGCCCTGCACTTCATTTTGAAATTACTGTACATGTAGATCAAAGGGAAATGTGGTCGTTCATGTTACAATATAAACCTTTCTTAAACAAATTTTTTTTCAAAATCTATTGCAATCAATTTTATATTTCTGTGTCATACTGTACTGGCCTCAAGTTCTATGTGCTTTATGCAGATCCAGAGAGTAGTTTTTCAACGATTTTTCATGTTGTTTTCATGCACTTCTAATGGGTTTTTAAAGTGTATTTTTTTCTACAGAAAGTGAACTTTATCTTACTTTATCACTAAATAAAATGGTATAACAGTACAAGAAGAAAAAAACCCAATTAGCATGCCACTACAACAAAGACACACTATTCCAATGGGTAGCTACCCATGTCATGTGTCATCTGATCCACACAATTTTGTCCTATTCCATTTATTATTATTTCTGAAAAATATATATATACTATATGTAACAAAACCTCTGAATTTAAAAAATGAAAATTTTATTACATTTAATATTTTGCATTCCTCAAAAACATTCTTGGGAGTTCAGGGGAAAATTCAATTCTACATGGACAAGGACAAAATCTTCCAAAATTCTACAAGTTTTCAAGGCACACTATCAAATTCAAGGAGTTATCAAAGTCTATAAATTTACTTTAGTCTACTAACAGTACTTTAAAGTTATGTATTAAAATGGAACAAATGAATGATGACGATAACAATTAATGATTTTTACAGGGTACTGTGCTGATCTTAGATTTTTCATGGTTTATATGGCTGTGACACTATTAGTTCATCTTCTGGTCATGTTTGTCTGAACTCTTGTGAGTAGAATATACCACATAGCCTATAAAACCAACCAAAATAATAACTGCTCAGTGTTTTGTTGTCACTGCAGATCACCTTCTTTCATGAACCTCTTCTATATTAATAATATTAACAACAGCAACAGCAACAACAACAACAATAATAATACATTGTTACATATATGTAATTAAATTACTTGTGTGTTAGTTTTGAATTTCTTTTTATTTTGTTTTTGTTTCATTACATTTTATTGTAAGGATAATATTTTTACTGGATTTGATATTTTTTCCCAGTAAATTTAGTCTTTTGTTTTGACCTGTTTAGAATGCAAATGTTTGCTTCATTTTTATTTTTAGCTAACCTAGTTCTTAACCTTGGTTCCAATTTTGTAAACATTCAATGAAAATGATTGGTCATTACCAAGGTCATGTTCAGCCCACATGTTAGCTAAGTTGTAAACAGCCTTTCCTTTTTATTTATTTCCAGTGTGAGAATCTGATTCTTAGATAGGGCTATTCTAGGCTACGTGCTAAATGGCATTTTTTTACTGCGCTGTTCAAATTAGTGATCACGTAGCCCCATCACATAAGCCATCATATTATCTAAAATCGTGGGTTAAAACAGATGTTTTCTAGTAGATTAGTCAATTGTATTTTACACCTTTAGAGCTCAAGGTGGTTTTTTTTATGTTGATGCCAGTTGATTTAGACTTCTTCTATTTTGTGGATTTAATAATTTATATTCTCTGGAAAAACACATAAGTGCTCTTCTTTATAAAAATTCTGGGACAAAGACATTCAGTGGAAATTTATTCTGGAATTCTAAACGGGAACATTATAAATTGTGATTCAACGAGGAACTGTTGCCATCAGTACAACAACCTCATCTGACGTCATCGTCTTCCATATTGGAACTTCATCAAGATTCGAACCTGGATTCAATTAGAACTGTTTAGTGATAGGACTTATATTTTTCAATTCTAGGATTCATTTTTGGATTATATTCACAAAGTCCTATTTTATATTTTTACCTTGTTTTCTAGGGAAGTAAATTATTTTGTTCAAACTTACAAAGCTTGTTGGCTTCACTCTTTTCTTTTGTTACCTTTGTACGAGCCTACACGTAACAACATATATCAGTATTATTTGATTGTGTACCAGACATCATTTACATAGTTGGGTATAAATCCCTTGGAACTAGTGTCAAAATGAGGTAAATACAACCTTTATAAAACACTATCATGTTCTCAACATTTAGGTATTTAGCTATTCTCATCCAAATATTGTTGGATAACAATCTGTGCGAAACAATTCCTCAAAATGTGATCAGAAACAGAAACAAAAAGAACATGTATGAAATCAGCATACATGTGAGATTTTTACAGAAAGTGCCTTCTGCCAAAAATCAAACATGTACTTTGTGCTGACAAATTTTGATGCATAAATCAGGCCAAATTTGAGGTTGTGGATGAACACGTGCCTATTTAGAAATAAAATCAGACATTCATTTCATAGTGTTAAATTGTATCATATGTTTATATGTTGCAGTGGATATATAGCAGACCTGGGTACTACAAAAAATATTGTACCATGGTATACCATGGTATTTGTGAATATACCACAATACATACCATGGTATACCACAATTATCAGTATGTAAAGGACCTAACATTTAATGGTCGATACCTTATGGAAGGTGAATTTGTTATGTGCCTGCTAAATGTTGTACAAGTTGTAATCTACAAACTGTAACTGTAACTAAATTTGGATGATTAACTGTACACTATTGCTTACAACCTGTCAAATTGTGCTTACTTTTGAAAGTATGTTGGCAAATATAGGAAGTGTAGACACTGAATGTAACAATTTACAAGCCACTCTATTAGTATAATAGACAGGGAAACTATCAGTGGCATGTCAGTACCTTGGTAAAACAATTATCAGAGAGGACTAGCAAACAGCAGAATATTTAGTGGACTTGAGAAATAACAAAAAATTAAGACAGAAATATACAGCTCTCATGAAAATCTTGGGATGTTTCACAGTCTTACAAAGGAATACATGTTTTTAACATTAATATGCACTAGTTAGCTGTATTAATCCAAAATTTTTCAAAATATTTAATTTGGCCCAAATATCTTACACAACATTCCATTTGGCCACCACATGTCAAACATGTGTTTAATGAATCATAAAATGAACATAAACAGATTTTGTAGAATTCAAAATTAATTTATGACAAATATGAACATTTTGTAAAAACAAGAATATCTTTTTGAATATTTTGTCATGAAAATAAAAACATGCTGAATATATCATTAAAGTCATAACAAGATTACATGAGTTTCCGTATGGTCCTTACTAAAAGAAACTACCCAAGTACCTGAGTACATACCAACAGAAACAACAGAAACAACTGCGGTAAGCTGGTATACTGGGAATACTGCACACCTCCAATATATTGCAATTATGGTATGAGCATAACAAATATTCTAACAAAAATGTTAATTTATTACTAACCTGGGGGTCAGGATCAGCCTTTATCCAACCTTGTCCTTTCAGGTTTGAAAGAGAGTTTTTAAACTTAATATCAATATGACAAACTTTTCATCCCACAATGCCTTGCTAACATCAAATTGGCAAGCAAAATCCTAATCTGCATTACAATCTATTTGGTTATTTTGGTAAAAGGACAAGGTTGGAGAATTAAGGCTGCTCTTGGCCCCTCAGAGGCATTTAAGACTATGTCTGAAATAATTTGGGTTTAGGGGTCAAACAATTATAAAAGCACTGTACAGTTAATAAGAAAACCATATGCAGAATCTACAAACAGTTGTGATATATTCAGGTAACACGAGAACCTACAAACAATCTTGATATATTCGGGTAACACCAGAATCTACAAACAGTCCATGATATATTCAGGTAGTACCAGAATCTACAAACAGTCCATGATATATTCAGGTAGTACCAGAATGTACAAACAGTCCATGATATATTCAGGTAGTACCAGAATGTACAAACAGTCCATGATATATTCAGGTAGTACCAGAATGTACAAACAGTCCATGATATATTCAAGTAGTACCAAAATCTACAAACAATCCATGATATATTCAAGTCGTACCAAAATCTACTAACAGTCCCGAGATATACAGGCAGTAACAGAATCTACAAACAGCCCTGATATACTCTGGTATACCAGGAACCTTACTTACAAAGCCATCACAGGGCAGAGAGATTACAAAGACAAATGGACAAGGTCAGATTCAATATAATGACAAGTATCATCACCCTTATATTGCAGTATATGTTGTATTGTGTATCAGCTCTGTAATACATTATCAGAGTATGTATTGTACTGTCAATGCTATATTGCAGTATATATTTTATCACATACTAATTGTATAGATATGAAATATATTGTCACTCCTGTATAGCAGTGTGTATATGTATTGTATCACATACAACTGTATGATACATATCATAACACATACTGTACTGTCACTCCTATAGTGCAGTATCGATTGTACCACTTATGAACTGCATGATATACAGTCCAATTTGTCATTAGCAGCCACTCAAAGGCAAAGGCAAACTGGCCATTGGACACCCAGTGACTGTCGTACACCGATTAACCATTAAAATTTGGTTTCTGAACAAATCTTATGCACTGAATATTGTTATCATTATTATTATTAAAACCGTTATTATTATTAAATTATAAAAATTGTTTTCTGCACACTGTGCCACAAAATTATATTTACAGGTATATGTTGTTCTCTCTCAAATTTCTGCTGAACACAAGGTTACTGTATCCTGTTCACTTTAATCCATCCTATATATGAAATCATCACTACTTAAAAATACACACCAATCTTAGGTTGTTCAAACTATAAAAATCTGCCTCAGATGCAGGAGGTTGCAGGTTCAAACCCCGGCTGAGTCATACCAAAGATGTATAAAAATGGTACTAGCAGCTGCCTTGCTTGGCACTCAGCATTAAGAGGTTAGTGTTAGGACTGGTCAGCCTGGTGTCAGAATAATGTGACTGGGTGGGACATCATGCTACATGTCTGCAGCATGATGCCCCAGTCCAAGACATCACTATAAACTGTCACACTGCAGACATCGTGGCGATATGACCCAAATTATTTTAAAGCTATGTTAAAAATCCAAAACTCACATACACACATACTATAAAAATATCCGAGTTTGTCACTTGCTCAACTAGCCAAGATCAAAAGACTGTCAATATATGTAAGTAGCCTGTGATGGACAGAAAAAAAAAAAAAAAGAAGCCATCCATGGATATTCGTTGTGATGCATGAATTGAAACTCCACCTGCCCAAACATACCCATTTTTAATACTGAATGACCACTGATCACAATAAAATGGAATGTAGCCTGTATCTCATCTCAATGAACAGTTTTTTTAGAGGCAACTTTATTTCACAGGTAAATAGATGAATATGTCTAACTATACCCTGTCTCATTGACACAAAAGGTACTTCCATTTCTGCTGTAACACACAAATACTTTTTCCACCATCCAGTAATACTGGACACATTACTAATCAATAAGCCAAGTACAAAAACCTTTAACATCACGATTAATCTCAAGATCACATGCAAGATCATTGACAAAAATGGAAATATCTTCATCCCATGGAGTGACCCATGAATCAGGAAGGTGTAAGTGCATACTGAACCTACTTTCCACACCTGAAGAGTGGGGGACAATATGGTATTGAAATGAAAGGAAAAGCTGCAACACTGGATATCTAGAATTTGAACTGATGCATGGACACCTACATGGATGAGATGCTCAGCTTCCACCAAGACCAGTTCAAAAATATTTCGAAATACTTCACACCTTCATGGTTTCTTCCTCATGCTCAAAAGTATAAGTTCCTCATTCATAGCTAGGCTTATTCTAAATATGCATTAGTTTTATTAAGTACTGCAATCAATCTCTTACAAGCTATAAATTTCTCCTCTATTTTAAGCTTTAATTTACATGAAAACAGCACGCTTCTCTGTGTATGCATGAAATTCACCTATGAATGAAAGAGCCTCAAGTTTAGACTATTGCCATATTAACCAATTTTCAGGTCCTTCTTGAAAACGGGTTTTAATGGCAGTCTCGGTACATAATAACAACAACAATAATAATAATAATAATAATAATAATAACAATAATAATAATAACAACAATAATAATAATAGTAATAATAATAAAGACTTTATTTAGAAAAGGTAACTCAGCTACAGAACTTATCTACCTTGAAGCCTTCTAGCCATTATGATTGACTACATCATGCTGAGGAAATGGGACCTAATGCCTATCCTACGGACACATTAGAACTGCTAACTTGGACTGACCTGCTTGTGTATTGAACCTAGGAACATATTTAAACTACCTCAAATTAGCCTGCTCATTCACACATGTGATCAAAGATAGCATGGCAACTAAACAAACTGAGTACATGGTGAATAAAAAGCTTTCTTTTACAGATACAGTTCATTATGGGGAAGCGAGTTCTGAGTTTGTAGTGAACTTAAAATTCCTCATAAGCTTTCTCATGGATGAGAGGTATGTGGTCGGTGGAGGAGGTAAAACTAATTATGCAATACTTAACAATACTGTGCAACTTTTACATTTTTGTTCTGAAAAACCACCATCCATTTGATGTGAATACACTCTCCCCCAGAGTGGAGAATTGTCCACTCATTTACCTAACATGATCATGCACAAAAGTCATTTTTTTAATACATAATCATGTCAGAACGTAACAGCAGGATGGAAGGAGGGCATTCAGCAACAGCAGCAGAATGAATTTTGCATTATATTCTTGCAAACAGTAGGGTGAGTAAAATACATAGTCTTGAGTGTGAGATCCTAAAAGAATGCCTAACTCAATGGTTCATAGGGATTTTGGTTAAAGACCATACAACACAAGAAAGATGCCATCAGGGTATAAGAGAGCAGGAGACAAGTCTCTGCAGCTCAAAAAACCTAACAAGTCTGCCAAGGTACAAATCTAAACAAATTGACATCCCCCAAGAGAATTTAATTATGTAGGAAATGGTAGCTCTATAGCCCTTGATAGTGGATATTGAACATCTTTTGTTCACAAACAGGAACAAAGAGAAATCAACAACGAAGTTACACAGAGACATCAAGGATCAATGTGTTTCTTACTGTACCAGAAACAGAAGGCACCTGGCATCAAGATCTCAAATGCAGAAACTCTCCTGGTCTGAATGAACTAGAACTCAGCCCCAGACCTTGTTCTGGCAGAGAGAATGCTTTAAGTAAGTCAAGCGTGACTGGAGAAATGTAAAAGGGAAGTATGTTGTAGAGTCTGGTCACAAACATATCTACTAAGGGACTTCCCCTGGATGGAAAGGTGAAGACCATTACGTGACAACAATTCTGCCTATCCTGGACAGGCTGTCTGCCAACATGTTCTTCCTTCTCTGAATGTGACAGTCTCAGAGGGTGATGTTCTCCAAGGCGGCCCAGCAGAAAAGGTTACAGACTTCCATACAAAGTGAAGGGGCATGTATGCATGACACTGTCGATATGTTGTGACAGATGTGTTGTCTCAAGCGACCATGACACATTAATACCAATACTGCTTTCTTTTCTATGTTGTTGATGTCCAGGGGCAATCCAGCCAATATCCAAAGACCCTGGAGAATTATTTCCTTGCTCTAAATCAGCAACCCGAACTGGAATTTGATGAGTCAGAAAAGATGAGTGGGGGTAGGGTGCATGCATGAGGACCCCATTAGGAATCTATCCCAATTCATCCACCAGCACAAATAGTAATGAAAAATTGGTCTTAGAGGTATCAGGACTGAGAGACAATCTGTGTGGTTTCTACCTTGTAAGAAGGTGGAATTGTAGAGAGTGCATAGGAAGATGTTCCAAGGGAACAATATTACCAACCGGGATAGGTAAAGGTAAGCAGACAGCAAAGTTTTGCTCATAGCACCTCTTAGAGTGCCAGGATTTGATCAATCAGATCCAGCAGAACCTGCTTCATGATGAAGTTCATCCCCACACAAATGAAATCCGAGATGGTCTTCCAACTTCTTGAGGATGAGTAAAAGACCTAACCAAGTTACAGCAGACCAAACAGATCCTGAGGAAGGGACTCAACCTGAACATTGAGGATCAGACAGTTGTAAAAATACTGGATAATCAGTGTTCCCAGTAATTGAAGGTTGGCTGCTACCACTCTCACAACTCCGGTAATGAGTGATTGTGGAAAAAATTCTGAATTGCAGATCCAGGAATTTGAAAATTTCCTGGTCTAAGTAAAACCAGAGGTATTTGCAGTGAGGAGGAAATATTAGGATGTGTAAGCAGGCATCCTGAAGGTCAACAGGGATCACCCAATCTGATGGACAAAGTGGGTTCCAGATTGAGCTGGTGGTTTCCTTCTTGAAAGGCTCCTCCACAAGAAGATGGTTTTAAGGGACAGTTCAATTACAACACAAAACTTTCCACCTTTCTTGGTAAGCAGCAAAATCCAGGGTAAAATGATGGAGACTGATTGTACAGGGTATGCACCTCCTCCTTCAATTTCACCAGTCTGGACTAGTGAAAGAACAAGGGGGGTCCTTGATGGACAGGATAATTCCTGAAACTATAGTTGGTAACCCTTGCTCATGATGGAAAAGACACAACCATTGTCTGTGATACTTAACTAACCCTCTGAAAATAGGTGTAAGTGAACACCTATGGGAGGGATGCACAGGAGAGGGCTCAAGTCCCTAATGCTGCCCTCCCCTCTTCCACTGGTAGGAAAGGAAGGTGGGTTAGAGAACTTCCTCCTTGGGGCTCTGTGGCATCTACATGTGCACCATAAAGCCAAATGACGAGAAAGTGGTCTAGTTTGAGGCTGCATATTGGACTGGAGCTGCATCTGTTTGAAAAACTTGGCAGATTGCCTGAGGGCGATTCTCTTTAACACACATCCTGACTGATTGTAATGGGCCAGAAGCATTTATAGAGGATCGATGTTGCTGATCCTGCAAGTCTTCAGAAGCCACTTTTGGGATGATTCCTTCATTGAAGTTCTTGGCTTCAAATGCAGCAGCCCTTTGAAGGTCTTTACTGTAGTTGCTTAAGACCTTTGAGGTGTTCAATGCAACATCATGACAGAGGTGCAGAAATTCCACCAACAATGCCATTGCAACAGAAAGTGTACATCGTGATATCTTGGCCACAGCTTCCAGCATGCATATAAGGCAGCTGGCTTAAACTAGGCCCCTCTCAGCATATTAAAAGATATAACTGAGAAGAGGTCAGCGTGTGGAAGGGAACAACACGTTGCCACGTGGATGAGGTGTAAGGTGCACAACATCCCTAGCAGGAGGGATCAATACGCAGTCATGGACATGAGGTATGCAGCAAACGACCTCCCTAACAGGTGGGAGCAACAAGCTACTGCGGCATTAATTAAGCAGTGCACCACCTCCCTTTGGAAGGAAGAAACTGCTGCTGTGAATGTGAGTGTCTGACATCTCCTTTTCAGAGAGAGGCAATCAACTTGACAAACATTCAGTCCCTCCTTCTGAAGTGACCTCACAGGCCACCAAAGAAGTTAGTCCCATAAACTTCTGGGACCCTGAAAAAACCCAAAATTCCAAAGATATGGGAGAAGGAAGTTTCCTCTGCTACCCATTGATGGGGCTGGAATCAGCTAAGATTCCTGGTTTCAGAAACCATAATCTTCAAATGAGAAAAGTTCATATTGCACAAGCTAGCTATGTTTTAGTGTGCACTTGAAGCCAATAGATGCAATCTGATTGAGTGTCCCAAGAGTCCATTTTGTGGCCACACTGACTCATGAACTGTCCTGAAATTATTCTGAAAAATGAAATAATGGCACACATAAACTCATCTGGTTGTATACATTGCAGACTAAGTTCACCCCTGTGTATGCATAAGGTAAACAACTGAATGACCCATTTTACCCGTCTTTTTCCTTTAGTAAAGTAAGATGTTTTTCTCACTGTTGTCACCTTTCATTGCAGAAAAAATGCAGAATGAGGAAAAAATGCAAAATGAAGGAAACTGGAACAACAATAAGAAAATTTAACTGATCTTTTTATGTCCATCTATTTTTTAAATAGAGAAATACAATAGTTTCTCACTGCCCTTTTATGTTTGTCAGATTCTGCTTTTATTCCTTAACAAAAAAGCCTTACCCGTACCTTAGCTGTACATTGAAAAGTAAGAGACTGTACCCAAACCCCTAAAGGATAGATATACAAGATAATTCCAATGTTCCTTAAAGAACTACATTTTAAAATGGAGAAAAGGTTACTGGCACAGAAATTAAATTAGGGAATGGAGAGAGTAACACCAAGATTCTAATTAACTATAGAAGGAAAACAGCTAATGCCATAAACATTTGCTATAAGCATATTTTCTCTGGTGACTAGACTTAACATCCATACTGGATGGTGTCCTTCAGAAAGATAACCATTCTATGCATATCCAATACCTGGTGCACAAGTGGTTTATGTCATAATAACAATTCCCCACTCTATAGGAGGATTTATTCACATCAATGGATGGTGGTTTTACAGCACGAAAAAGTAAAGCCATGCAATAGTGACAGTCAAGTTAGTGCTGCTGTTAAAATAAAATTATATACAAATTCACTCTGAACCTTCTAATAACTTTAAAAATTTCAAGTCAGTTTCAAATGACTGTCACTTTGTCACATAAAAACTAGAATGTACTAGACATCAAAGTAATGAACTATTTCTGCTTTTAACGGAAGACACAAGAAAAAGTAAATACTTCTGGTGGACTCTGTAGTGAATGATACACAAAGATCACTTGTTCTCAAACAACATATTTTATACAGATGACTCCTTAAATATACAATCATAGACAGCAGACGAGAAAGAGTGATTTCCAATAGAAAATTGATGGATAAAAGGTATTAATAAAAACTACTGGTGGTATGGAAAGTATTAGTTGAATTCAGCAGTTTTACAGGCATTTTCTAGTCATGTCACCACAAATGATAGCTGAGTTTATATTTTAAACACACATAAGTGGATGGTGTCCAGTAACTTGTGGGTAGGTGAAATGGTTGTGTGACGCAAAGGTCGCTGAACAGGTCAGTCACTGAAACTAGGTGGCCAACGATAAATGCAACATGGTCCAATATTGCAGACATTTAATGCCATGCCAAACTAATATTTATCTCATCACTACAACTTAGTATGTGATAATTATAAATGATACACATATTTTATAATTATAAGTTAGCACCTTGATAATACAGCTTAGTATTGGAAAATTATTGGTAGGTCATCTTGGATACATAATTATGATTAACTATTTCATATGTCTGAGTTAGCTACAAGTTATTATCTCAGAATTATTTAGTAAATGTCAATTATCTCATAATTATGAATTACCTATCTTATAACTGCAATTTAGCTGTCTTCTAATTATGACTTAGTATCACACAACTGAAAGTTAGGTATCTCATAATTGCAAATTAGTATTTCATAATTACAAGTTAGTTATCTTGTAAGGCCAACAACAACAAAAATGTTTCTGGTCAGCTTACCATCCCTGTTTATCACTGCCAACCCCGGCACTCTCCCCATCCCCTCCATTATAAAAAAAAAAAATAACAAAAAAATCACATTAAATATATGTAATGTTAAAAAAAAACAATAACTAACTTAATTTTACAACCAGTACAATAGGGAACACAAATTGTTTTCCTAATTGCAGGTTAGTGTCTTAAAACTTACAACTTGATGTCTGTAATTATGGGTAAGTATCTTGTAAATACGAGTTGGCTATCTTGCTACACATGTAAGTATTTATGCCAATGGTTGCCAACCTCCCAGTTTGCGACTCAAATCAGGGTCACAATCTGGAAAGTTGAGGAGGATCACCAAGACTATTTTTAGGGAGGCAACACATATCAAAATGTAGAAACAGGGCTGCGAGGCTCATAAAACTATTTTTTAGGGTTGCGGCCAAAAAAGGACGGGAATCACTGATTTATGCACTAGTATCTTGTAACTAAAATAGTGCCATCTCATAACTATGACTTTGCTATCTGATAATTCAAGTACCAATAAGTATGATAAATGCAAGTAGATATCTAATAATTATGATTTCGTATCTCATAATTACAAACTGCCATCATGAAGTTACACTTTGTACCAAACAATTTATGAAATTACTTGGTATGTCACATTGAAACTGGGAAGCTGAACATAATTCAAGGTTTTTATTACCCATTTCTAAATGAAATAAGTGTTGTATTTGCTGGTACCTGTATAGAATGCAAGCATTTTCTCAAGGACTGAAGTTGTGAACTGTCTACTTAACTACCTGTATTTACATAAACTGCAAGCATTATTTTATAGGCATGTTGATAATAATTGAGATCTAAATTTATTTATTCATAACTCCATTAAAACAGTCACACAGAAAGTATATTTATCCATCTCTGTTAAGCTATAAAGTAGAACAGTGTGCATGGAAATGTATTTTTCATCTGGCTGATAGCATCAGGTAAACACACACACACCTAGACCAATTTGAGAAATAACCTAATGCAACAAACAGTACCAAGAAACGGTGCACTGTATACATCCTAAGGTTAAACGTTATATCTCTGTGGGAAAACAGGAAAGTTTATACTGCACAAGCTATCTCAGATATAGTTATAAGACCCGTTGTAACGTGTACAACATATAAGGCTAAAGGTCATGCTGTCCTGCCACAACTGTTTAACCCTGCACCAACCCTCACCTTTCTAAATAATGAATATTTTATGCATTTTAAATGCCCAAAATTAATATGTAAATAAAGCACATCTCATTGGACATGTCTTTTTACAATTAATACAATTATGTCAAAACTATGATTGCTAATTCATATTTAGAAGATACTAACTCATAATTACAAGATAATTATGAGGTACATAAAGTAGTAGACTATAATGAGGTTTCTATGCCAAAACCTATTTTGTGTTAGGACAAAAGCATGATTACCCCCCTTCCAGGCCCCCCTGTTAGTCTAAACAAATACCAAAACAACTTTGTTGAGGCAACAAAACCTATTTCATTATTGATTACCTAGCTCTAGGACCTACCACTGAATCATAGTCGTCATACAAAATAGGGTTGGCATAGAAACGCTCATTATAGTCTACTACTGTGGGTTTTACTTCAATCGCTGGCGATTTATATGAATATTTTCACACAAAATTACTATACCTAACTTCACACAAAATTCCAATCCACATTTAATAACTTACTGGGTTTTTGAAGGTCTGTTAGATGCCTGTGCACTATTAATAACTCTCTGGGATTTTACAAAATAATCAATAATTGCATATATTACAACAGACACTCCAAGGAGAGTAGTTTCTGCTTCGTACAGTTATAGATCTAAATTTCATCTGCATTATCTGTAAGAGGTCGGTAGCTGTGTGGTTAAGGCGTACAGACAAATGTTAGATTGAATAGTGGGAACTATTTCACGTGTTCAAGTCCAGAAAAATGCGACAGACATATTGTCTTGCGTTCTGTGACAGAAGCTATTACAATTGGGGGAGCGCCTGCAGGCATTGAAAAAGACGTGATATACTTGCATGGGTAATTTTTAAATTATAAAAACTAATTTCCAGGTGCAAATTGCCTGGCACCTCCGAACCTCAAAGCACCCAGAGTTCACGTAGGGGATGTATTTTATTACCAACTCTTGCACTTAGTGATCCAACAATTGCAATGGAAAAAGAAAAAATGGAAAAACAAATATAATTACCCAAGAGAAGAGAAACCCAATGTCATTCAACCTGCTTGCGAGGTGCTCCCTTCTGCTATTTGTTTACAGTATGGTGGCTCGTACTGTGATCTATATTTCACACAAAATTTTACAATCCTTATTTTCACAGAAAATTTACTGTAATAACCAATCTAAAAAATTCACCTTGCTAAAGTCATCACTATCAGACTTTTTATATCCTAATGCAAATGGATTAATTCCATAGGAACAGTATCTTTTATCATCAAAATTACAAAGACCAGATTTTATGATAACATTTGTTTCAATTTTATGGCAATTTGATCTTATTGGCATCATCTCAACATAACTAGAAAATCCGTCTAATGCAGCTTGAAAATTGTTGAATCCTATCACCTTACCTACCACATTTCTTTCAATTCCCTTAGCTCATTTCTTAACTTTAATATCAGCTAATTTTAGACAGTACATATTACTGCGCAATCCGATAAACTCTATGATAGGGACAAAGTTTGTCTCATCCTTAAATTTTCCTATTACTTTTTTGTTCCTGTCACAATGGAATCTGCTGTTTTCTGGATAATCTAAAAGATCAAACATCTCTCTGTTATCATAAAATTTTTGATAAATATCATCAGATTTTATCTTGTACATAAGTGAGTCAGTATCTGTAAATAACAGCTCTGCATCAGGCTACTTAACCTTGACAAAATCGTAATGACATTGGCACACTAACCATTCTGATATCTCAAGTACTGCCATACCGTTATAAACTGGCTTCTTCAACTTCAAGTTTGTCTTTCTTTATTGAATGGCTACTAAATTTTTATTAAATATTTTCATAATGACAAAATCGTCAGATGCTACAAGTTTATTATGACGTTCCACGTTATTGACTATCTTAATATTGACGTGCTTTCTGATATTTTCTATGGTCTTGACGAAGATGCTGTTATTCACAAGCTTGAAAAAGTTTCTTTCAAATTCTGTTTTGGCAGCTGCTGGTCGTGCTGTGTTCGAGCCGATGTAACTCTTCATCCACGGCGATTGATTAAATTTTAGCACACGATGAACTTTTCTTAGTATCAGACCATGATTAACTGCTTGCTTAAGATTTTTATAGTGTAAAACATCTCTCCATTTGTCAAGCAGAATTGGAACTAATTTTTTAACAACAGATTTACTACTAGTGCTAGCATTAGATGAATAATTTCTCTGCTCATCGTTTAATAAACTGTAGTCGATCAGCATCGACTCTGGACAGAATGGGTAGTCATTATGCACATAGTGCAGCTCAACAGAATAGTCAATATCAACTTGTATGAAATAACTAATATCATCCAGTACAGTTTTATCAGTTTCATCAAAAAACTGTTTTTCACTAATCCACCTAAACTGGCCATATGGCACAGACTCCGATAGACCATAGCCATATAAATTATTCAAATCAAGATAGGCTATAAAACTTCATGGTTCTGTACTATCATAGTCAGGTGGATATTTATTATTAGCACTGGCACATTTTTTTTATGACAGTTATTCCGTCTTGAATTCCATGTTCTATAAAGTCAAACATGTCAGGGTCTGTTAGCAGCTCCAGTTTTATTTTACTGTGTTTCAGTAATGCGTCTCAACTTAAACTTGGTACCGAATAGTACCAAGCAGGGTCTAGTCCATTGTTATCAGTACTTACATCTCTGAAATTTTCAAATATATTTGCGAACAACAGAACATCTGTGATAACATATAGGTCATGATAATCTCCTAAGATTTTGCAGCCAAACGAATCCCACATCGATCGATCATAGGCATAATTATCGTCACTAACACCTTCGAGATATAACCAAGAATAGAACTTATCTTTGTCTGGTAGACACGTTTCATCAAATCTGCTCCAATCATTTTGATATTCATAAGGAAAGATATCTTTTCATGTCAATAAACTGCCAGCAGTTTCACCGAAATGTTCAATCAAATTATTAAATTGAACAGCCTCGCACAAGCTCATCTAACAATGCTGCCATAAACTGCAGGCTATCAATAAATCTCAACTTGCCCAGTGTCACTGACATATATTTTTCAGTGTTATTTGGGATGCACTTTATTTTATTGTTGTGATTAATTTTCAGGCAGTTTACTGTATCTTTATTACTGAACGCTTCAACTATGAGAATCATATCCTCTGAAATTATGAAATAAAACCAGAACAAAATCCAGTACAGAATATTTTAAGTTACATTTGTCATGCGCCAGACCATGATATTTTCCAGTAATATGGAAGTGATCTTTTACTTTATCTGGAGGCAAAAAGTTCTGCTCACAAATGTAACATATTTCTGCTCTGGAAAATTCAACTTCTTGCTTTAGTGTTAGTGGTTTCATTGTTACTGTTTTAGAGAGTAACATCATTATGAGATCAGTATCGTCGATAAGGTTCCTTAGCAACCAGACAGCTGGTTCATTTCCACGGTAAATCCTTACTGGTTTTGATAAAGATTTATCAATAGCGCAAATGATCTTATGCGCTACTCCACAGGGGATATGCTCATGTAATTTCCTTGTCGAAGATTTATCAGGGCTATTTTCTACTCCTTGCATTGGAAGTAAAATGGACTCGAAATCTGTGTATACTATAAAAGGCACTTTCATCTTGTGCCTGTAGTTTGTAAATTGTAATATTTTTTCGTCTTCACCGGGTACAGAGATTTTCTGAGTATTAGAGCAATATTCGAGGTGTTTATCAAGTATATGTTGCGAAATACAGCCGTGCAAACATCTGACACAGAAATATTTCTTTCCCTTATGCTTGTTATACTGACCTCCGACTAGCCCATTAAAGTTTATTATCCACGCATAGTGAACTTTATAAGAGTAAATTTACTGTTTTTTTGTGATGCTAGATCGCTGATATATCTAGGATAAATCTTTAGTTTGTGATCAACATCAAATACATTAATACCTCCAGGTAACAGGAGATTGTTCTGTTTTTTGAGTTTTGAAATTTGATTCTCAGCAACAGGAAAGTCAATCCCGCTAAAGTTAAGATTGTTAACATAACCAATATAATTTGATACTTGATAAGAATGATCTTGTGCAGAAAATAATGCAGACAGTATGGGCCATTGAAAACATTTATTGTCATAATTTTTTATACTAATGCAACATTTCAAGTTTTTGATTTTAGTCAAGAGTTCAACATATGAACTACCACGCAATGGACTATATTTCATAGTGTGGAAAAGTATCTGTTTTGTTGGTTTTTTTTCAAATTTCAAGCTGGACCCAAATGTTGTGTACTCATCTAATTCTTTCCATATTTCCTGAAATATATTATCTGACATCGACATTAAATCGGTCCCTGTTAGGATTCGATTAGATTTTGATGTAATATAAGGATTAGCAAGCTGCTTTGCCGCAAGGTGCTCTGACGTAGCGGTCTGATCAATATATTATCCTCAGCTTTCTGTAGGGATTCCAGAGATATATTTAGCTTAGAAAGCTTGATACGAAACTGAACTATTATTTTCAAGCCCTTGTGCATGGCAAGCTGGGATTTGATTGTTGGCTGAAGTAGATGATATAGGTTTGTGCTGGAGAAATTTTCTAAGTAAACATTTATTATTAAATAACCAACTGTTATCAAAACCAGCAAATGAGGTTGCAATTTGTTTAGGTCCATATCTTTCTGTCAAGAGCAGACTTTTCTTTGATATATCAGCTAGTTTCACCATTTCTGTATCTACTGCTTTATATTTCTTTAATTGAGCATGCTGTGAAATTTGTCAATTAGAGATTTGGAAAAGCTATTAGTATAAGATGGTAAATTTATACCAGATGCTGATGATCATCAACGACTTTGCTAGACATCTAGAGATTTTCAGGTGTCACCTGAGATATAATCCTTTTAATGGTAATGAGCTTGGTGTTGTGATAAATATAAAAACAAGAACTGCAATTGGAATTCTAATGCCAGTGGGTTATAAGATGAAAGTGGAAGGTGCTAATGATGGTGTTTACACCAGGATGTTCTTACACAAATTTATCTGGAATTTATTTAGCAGTGAGGAGAATCCAGATGGAATGAGAATTTGCCATATCAATGGAAGTGTTACTGATAATAATATCGCCAACTTGTCATTACAGGACAAGTTTCAGCCACATCCAGTCTATAATTTGTATGAGGCCAATGACAGAGGTATTGTTAGAAATGTAAAAACAGGAAATATTATTGGAAATATAAATAATATGGGTTACTTGCAGGTGATAATTCAAGGAACAAACACCGATTATATTTGTTACAAATCTCTCAGGTTTGTGTTTGAAGTTTTTCATGGGTCTATCCAAAGTGGTTTTGTCATCAACCACAAAAACAGAATTGAAGTTGATAACAGACTTGAGAATTTGGAACTTGTTACTTCAAAAGAAAACACTAGACGAGGTAAGGGAGGTAGGATCAATTTTAAACCAGCTCATCCTGTTGCAGCAACTAACTCTATCACAGGTGAAGAAATGTCATTTCCATCAATTTCAGCTGCATCAAAATATTTTAACACTGACACAAGGGCAGTAAAATTTCTCACTGATGGAGTCTATAAATCTGCCTTTTCAATGATAACCTCTGATAAAATCTTCTTTCATTATGAATCACCTATTTAAAATATTTGCTACCTCACCATTCATCAAGCAAAAATTGAGATATTTATTTAAGGTTTCCTTGTCATATTTGACAAATATCTTTCCGTATTTCTGCGCTGCTGAGTAAGATCAAATTATTTTTTTCTCTTTCTACTTCAAAGTGAGCTACAACGTTATTATCACCCCAGGACATATTTCTTAGAGCCTCTTACAGATAAAAGCGATTTATAATATTAGCTCGAGTAACAAATCTATCCATTATTTAATAATTAATACAAAATTTGAGTGCTTTACACTCCATTTTACAGATCAATTTTCAAAACATTTAAAAACAGTGTCTCTATCGTATCTAACAATTTTTTTATATTTTTCAAGTTCTGATACCTCTGAATTTGTCACTAGCACACCAAATGCCAAATGTGGATCATATTCAATGAGAAAATTCACATACCTTTTGTCAGTTTTTTTATTAGCCATAAACAACTTGACAGCGTCAAATAAGAAGTTCATATTTAAAATTATAACTCTGACTATTCTTATTTCGTCAGGTATTTTCTTACAGTAATTTATATAAAAGTAATATGTATTAAATGTCTCAAACAAATTTCTTGTTTGTGAAAAGACAGTCAGATCTTTACATTGATATTGATCATGATACAGCAAATCAGCCAGAGCATCAGGATTTGACAAATGTCAATACTATTAAAAGCATGTAAAATATAAAGATGTAAAACATCCCCAATTTAACCTAGAAACGTATTTATTTCCTATCCACTGGGATAATTCTGCAGATGAACCAGGTATAGTACATCAAGACAAATATATCAACTCACTAAGAAGTTAATTTTACTGTCTCTAAAAACCAGATATTCTGGGAGTTATTAAAGCCCTTTATGAACCGTGGACAGATAGAAGTTTATGGCCGTCTAAAAAATCAAAAAAAGTTTGATTTTCTGTTTGTTGAGATTTTTAACTTGATGAGAGAGAGAAAGTACTAGCAACAGCACAAAGAGAATATTTAATGTCATTATGCAGGCCAGTGAAATGTAAGTCTGTCCTTTTGAAATATGAAAAGATTTATTGTGACTGGATCGCTTGCAATTTAATTGAAGATTTTTTATTTTACTAGTTGGTATCCAGCTATTAAAAATATCGCCACAGCCTCTCCATTTGACCAAACTTTTCTTTCCTTTTCTTGCTATCACTCGCTCAATAATAAATATATCCTGTTCCGTCTGCTGTAGCTTCCATTCATAAAAACTTCCAATAATTTCTTTTCCTGCTGAATCTTTCAGCTTGTAAGTTACAGGTATTGTTGTTAAAATTTTATCCACAACAAATACTTCCTTGGACCAGTTAGGAGTGAACCCTTTTTCAAACATTTTCTTCACCAGTGAAATTCTAACTTTATCACCCACGCTAAATTTGTGTCTTCAATACATCTTTTCGTTTGCGAATACCGGATTATTAATAGCTTCATTTGGTGACATTCCAACTGTTTTATGTTCTGTGTTATTATAATCCAACATGATCTTTGGCAGATCATCAGCAGATCTGTTAGTGTTTTTGGCTGTAAGTTGCTTATAGATCTTATCATTCAGCATGCGATTAAATCTTTAAATGACAACACTTTTCCCTTTGTTTCCTGTGATGTATTTAGCAATGTTATTTTGTTCCAGAGACTGCTCAAAATGTTCCAGAAACTCTCAAATTGCTTATTAAAAACCTCCACTCTGTGATCTGTCCATACCTTATTTGGTTTTCTTTCTGTGCTGAAAATAATCTCTTTCAACAACTCAGTCATGCACTGACCTGTTTTTTCTTTAACAGGCACACTAAATGCGTATTTACTAAAAATATAAACTATATTCATCAGGTACCTTTTGTTGTCATTGTGCTTTGCAATGTGTGACATATCAGCTAGATCTATTGCCCACATATCATCAGGCAAGTTTGCGCCAACGTTTCATGGAGCAAACTTTTTTTTTTTTTTAGGTTTGTGAAGTTCGTGTGCTAGAGCGCTCTGCGGTCCATCATCATAAAGTACATTTTTACTGAGTTGGGGCTTTGCAAGTCAAAACTGAGGCACATGTGCCAGAATGCTTTGCGTTCCACTGAGTCCCAGTTTATATTTCGCTCCAATAAAACCTTGCACCAGCTTATGATCAATTCGCTTCCTTATTCCCTTCAGTCTCATATTACTTAGCTCATCTAGCATAATTCAGTTGCAACTCGATTTATCATTTTCATTGTCACAGTAACATATCTCGGCACTGCAATTTCATCGACCTGATTGTATGGCTCCTCCCCGGAGACAGGATTTTCATTTTCATCAAGCTGTTTGTCGAGTGGATTCCATGGACCTGTATTCCTGTGGCGTGGCAGGTCCATCCATGTTTATGTTTCGTTAATTTGCCAATTAATTTGTGAATATCTAAGCCAGATCCGAATACAGCCCATTGATTACAACACTGACAATAAGTTACTATTTTATCTTGCTCAAGACAAAGATCATGGTCAGCTTTACATTACACGCTTTGCTTGCAAACTGATCTTGCATTTTTGTTATAATTTATCGTTTACTAAAATAATATTAGAAATTCTTGGTATTTCCTTATCTCCAGGTAATAATGGGCCACCTTTGAGAAACATAATCTTTTCCTGGCCACAATTAGCACAAATACTCTTCATCATAAGTCTGTTATTTTTAGTAGTTTCCATGGTTTCATTTGTATTTTCTGTTTTCCTTCTGCACTTCAGACAATACATAGTCATTTTTATATTTGCTTGCTAGATAAAACTGCAATTTTATCATTTTCCAGGCTTGGTTTAGGTGCAAACTGTAATATAAATTTCAGAAAATCGTGCATTCCGGACATTTGTTTGATAAACATAACACAATAATATCCACAAGCTGCAGTTCCTACTGGCTGAAGTTGATTAGACGAATAATTGATTCTTTTCTACTTATGAGACACTAGCACTTATTGTTTGATAATCACTCGGTGGCAGCCCAGACAAGTCAAAATAGTTGTTTTTATAAAACACCACCCAATGCGTGCCAGATCCATCGTTAAAATTTGGGATATTTATTACACAACTTCTCCCTCCAGGTTGAATCCCGAGCTAATCTTTAGAAAATACTCCTTGAAATCCACTGATATCCTTCAGTTTATCAAAGATCTGAGAGTTGTTTAGTGGATGGACCACAGAGTGATCTACCTCCTGGTACCGGGTAGCAGTAATCCTCTCCCAACAGATTTGGAAGTAGACTGTAATGTGGCGAATTTTGAAGACTTACTGAAACTTATGGTTGAATAAATTGTGCTTTGAAGTTACCATAGTCAAGCCAGAAAGGTCTTGAGAAAGTTCACTGATATTTCACTTATTTCATCTCTAAAACATAAAAGGGTCTACGTTTAAGCTTCAGTAGAATTGACCAGGTCATCGTAACGGTATAGTGACACAGAGTACATAGAATTACCGACCTCATCAGTCGGAAGAGGACTTTATGTCAAATAATTGATCTTCAAAGGAAAGCTAATTGCAGCATATTTTAGGCTGGTGAAATCTGATGAAAGAGATGATTATTTGGGGAGAATTTCAGGAACAGTTACTTCCGATTGGTCAGTAAAAATTAAGGCGTACACTTTGGGAGACTGAATTTATAGGAGCAACTTTAGACAAATTTCTTTAGTTCGACTCTTGCCTTGTGAGAAGACAAAAGGTCCAACTCCTTGGGTAACTTGAGAATAGTGTTTTCCCTCATAGAAAGGCCAGATAGCTGTCTTAAAAAGGAAAACATGCTATAGTGCTAGGACGTACGGTTTGTGTGGAAAAGAAACAGCATTAAGGAAACAGTTTTATACTCTACCGAGAAAGGAGGGAAGGAAGGAAGAAGAGAAGTAAAAGGAAAACCCGCTGAGTCAGAGGGAAATCCACATCTAAGAGAGGTCAGAATAATCAGGGGTCAGAAAGGGGACCAAAGCGCACGCATTAGACGTGGAAAACAAGACAAGAGGAGAGAGACGTCAAGTGATGCTGTCAAGCGTGGAATTGTACTCTCTAATTCACCATTCGTAATATGATGTTAATTGAACACTGCGACCAAATTCTATAAATGTAAATCTGTTGGATTGAAAAGTGAAATTCTGGTTATGTATTAACTGAAAGTGAAATTTTGGTTATGTATTAATTGATTAAATTTATTTTTATTTATTGGTCAAGGGGGCTCGTAATTGTTTATTTCTTTCAATAGCCTTGCTCAGCTATCTGTTAACGTTCCATCTATCCGTCCACACTGGGCAAGAACACCGTGGGAGGTCATTCCCTAGTTAACGATTGCCAAATCAATTAAGGTAGGCTTTAATGTTTTAAAGCCCCCCCCCCGTTACATAGACTTCCTGCTATTCCTGCTAGCAATGGCCCTATGAATCCACCTTGCCGCCTTGGACTTCTTTCCAGTTCATTTTTTTTTTAGTTGTTTTACGTTTCTTTGCTGTTTTACGTTTCTGAACTCTTCATGTTTTACTTAAAATCGCTAGTGATTTGGGCATTTTTTATTTATGATCATTAGACAAAAGTAAAATACTACACTGTTTGATACCCTCACCGGACACAGCCTTCTTATTGGTCCTGGACACAGCACTCGAGGCAGCAGCTATCCCCAGGGTACCAAGTACTGGCAGTAATTTGGGGAGCAACATTTTCACAATAGTTGGCAATGCAGGTCCCAGAAAACCACCACGTATTGCTTGTGATCTAGACAATGCAGTAACTTGAGCTGCTGATAAATTTAAGATAAGATAAAAGATTTTTCCAGGCGTATTTTATTGATTTGGCGCTGTGTTAACATTAGTTTTGCTGGCAGTGGATCGCTCTATGATCTTGCACCTGGGGTTCCGAAATCTATCTTTAGCGAAACAGACTGTTGTTTAATAATAGCTTGTGCTAGTTTTTTTACTTGTCCAGGCAATAAATTCACTTCGTGTATAACGTATTTCATTCTGTATTTATTTTCCTTCTGCTGGATAAAATTTGTATTGCAGTAATTCCGCCGCTTGTTAGGCAGATCACTATATTCTGTGCACTTTTCTGATAAAACACTTCATGTGCAGAGGACCTGGTACTCAGTCTAAACAGAAAATCAATACATTCCGACCGCTTGCTTGTTTAATAAAGTTATACCCCAGGCACTTCACATTTGGCATTTAGACTTGGACGGTCATCCTGCCCTTGGTAGAATCTATCATTAAGCATCTGTCAGATACAATTAACGTGCAAAATAATTAATCCGGGAACCTGTCCAAGTATCCATGTGACTTCAATGTCTGATATCGATCCGACAGCTCGTTCGCTATGCTTATTGACATCAAAGTGAAATATCAGATAAAGCGTTCTAAATTCTTCGAATGAAATCTGAGATCCGCTGTGAGCATCTTGATATTTTTGCATAGCTTCCATGAGACACATGTTGGCTCGAGATACATCTCTGTCAGCTAGTGCTGCAGCATTGGCAGCAAAATTGCATTCGATTGCTCATTCTGAATACTGCTTAGACTTTATTCTGACAAATATTCATCTGACATATGGACTATCAAATACAGAATTGTTTTGAAGCTGACTTCCATGTCTATTCTGTCGCTGAAATACAATAAATACATTCCTTGATAACTGCTCACTCAGTGCAATTGTTATACTCCATGTGTTATTCATTGAATTTGGAATTGCAGTTTGATAAACTTTATTTTGCATAAAATGTATTTTGATTGTGAATGCTGTTAGCATTGTCTCAAGCTCTACTGATTTATCAATTAATGGAACTACATGTGGCATACATAATGCCAATCGTGAAATTACAACCTGTGCATCATCACCACCAGCTCACATCAGACAATCGTTTTCATCAGCTAGGTCAAGATTAAGTGTATGTTTTATCCCATGAAATACCTTATTATAGTCTCTGCAAAATCCGAATATTGTACTAAGCGGAAGCATCATATTTGGTGTGAATTATCTGTAAATGCTGATCATTTAACATAACCTTCATTGTACGCCCCATTTCTAATATTTATTATATTTATTATCCTGTTTACTATGGCTAACATTGCAGTTCCATCAGCATCAGCAGCTGTTGCAATAATTCCAAAAAAATTACAAGCTGCTGTCAGCGAAGTCCTTGTATCATCAGCATCTGTGTCTGCAGCTGGTGCAGCAATTCCAAGAGATAAAGCGTTTGCTATAAGAAAATCTCTTACTAAAACTGCTCTTGTACCAGCATCAGTTCCAGCAGAGCTGCATTAAGATAGTAAATTCTTTTGAAATAGCAGTTCCAGTTCCTGTATCTTTTAACCACAGCATATCTGTAGCAACAGATCTTGAGTAATTGTCACTAAACAAAACCACGTTAAGAATAGTACTTGCAATTGGCACGTGCACTGAAATATCTTCTACAGTTTGATTAGCTAGCTGATATCTGGTGCTTCTAAACAAACTCGAATCGTTATTAACAAGTGTCACTTGTGCACCAGCAGGTACTACTGCACCAGCTTCTGTTCTTACACTTCCTCGTACTTCAAGCATGGCTTTATGCAGCAACAGAAACACGTCCTTGTCCCTTGTATTAAAAGTTCAAAACCGTTTTATTAGGTTCATTTGAATTTTCATCAACACAGTAAAACCTGTTATGAGAGACCGCCCCTTCTGCCAACAAAAAGTTGTCTCTGAAGACAGGTGGTCTCTCATAGCAGGCTTGTACAAAAAGACCAGTTTCCGAACAATTTCAAGAAAAATAACCACAATCACTGTACACATATTCTATTCTTTATTAATATTTCTTGCTAAAATACTGTATGCATTCATCTAAAAACAAAATTATATAGCAATAAAGATAGACTTCTGTCATTAAACGTGAAATCACATTTACATTTGAAGATCACATATTTTAGCATATGAAATCATTTCTGAATTACTTCTTTTTCTTTATAACAACCTAAATTTGTTTTACCGATGTTTAAACCGCTTTTTTGTGAGTGGTCTGCTCTTTTATACTTCTTTCTGTTACAATAATTATTTTCTCCAGCCTTAAAATTTCTCTCTTTTTAGTTGGAGGGTCGTCCATTGTCATTAAGGTTCTAAGTGTTAAAATTATTAGTGCTTAGTTGTAATATCGAACGTAAAGACGGTTTTGACTGGGCTGTGGGAAAATATGAAAAATCTATACATGTGCATTGCATATCTAACAATTAATGAAATAAAAAGAAACAATTATCTCATCCAGAAACAGAACCATTTACTCAGGGACAAAAGTCAACGGCTTCATTCAAAGATGACGTACTAGGATTAACTCTATAAGCTAAGTGTGTAACCCAGTCGCACCAACTTGAATAGACAACAGTTTTGTGATTGGGCTGTAATCACTTAACATCGGGGGGGAAAAACAACAAACATCACAAGTCTTGAATACTATCAATCGAATCCCACAAACGATTCTCTCTTGCTGGTTTAATAGACAATGACCTTATTCACCCCCGGCAATATGGATTAACTCTAAAGACAAACAATATACGCGACCACTACATCAACTCTGGCACCACAACGACAATACGTGACATGTACATTGGCCTGGTTTATGGACTGTAGCATCCATCACCAGTAGCAACAATCCTTTTTTTTAATATTCCTTTTATGCTTGTTTTTGATCAGAACAATCGTTACTAATCAAGCGGTCGTCGTAACAATTGATTACATATAGGTCAGTGGTGTCCATCTGTTCTTGCGATACGGTCGTTCACGTTGATGTCGGGTCCTGCGATTAAGACCGGGAAGCAGGCTAAGTGCGGGAATAATTAGTCTGGTTCCCTGCTTTGTATGTTCCCTGCACTGCTCACCCCTATACGAATAGCAGAGTACAACGCAGGGAGCATCAGAAACAGGGAACCAGACCAGGAAATAATCTACATATACTTTAGTCTGGTTTACGACAGAAACTATAAAACACTATAAGCATAGCTAAAATATTCAGACATCAGTAGCCAGCCTATTTTTAAAAATTTTTTTGTTTTATTTAGAATGGTATGACGGTCGTTCTTATAGGGACTAAATAAAAGTTGGTGGAGTTTATCCTCATTTTTGCGATGCGGTCGTTCATAGCAGTGTCGAAATGCATATTTTGCCAAGACATCACGGTCGCTGGTCGCGTTCAGCAGGTGGTCACTCATAACAAAGCGTTTATATAATAAAATCGATCCATGCATTACGATTGTAGTCGGATATGACAGGTGGTCGCTCATAGCAGAGGTCGCTCATGACAGTTTTTACTGTATATTCATCATACTCAAATTCTGTTGTAGAGTCATCTGTTGGTATTTCCTTGGTCAGGTCAGGTAATTTTTGACAGACTTTCTTTATCTATTATTAATAGATAAAAAATTTTAATGCTGCAATATCTGGTTGACGGGTCTAGTTTTAGTTAACAATTTTCTAACAATTTCTTCGCCAGGCGGAGACAGCAGTTTTTTTTTGTCTTTTTTATTATTGCTGCAGTAGTTTCTGATGTTGGCGATATTTCAGAAATTGCTTGTTTTATATCTGCTGTACTCGGTGGTCCACTCTTAATTTTATCAACAACCTTCTGTCCAACAGCTGAACCTGCTGCAGAGGATGCTTATGTTGCAAAAGTTTTAGATGCATCAAACACAATAGGTAAAATTCTTTTTGCAATTCCAGGTATATTTTCAATTATTTTAGAGAATATATTTTCAAGAAACCCCCTACGATATCTCTGTGATAAATTTTTTGTTTTGTTATACAAGACTGCCCGATAAAATTAAATGTGGTCAGTTAACCATGGTGAGCAGAGCTCACTGACCTCAAGTGAAGATAATATGTTACAATTTCATCATTAAGATTTAGCTGAAGGCCGGATTGATCGGTCAGTGTCATCATGATAGAAGATATTTGATTTTCAACACTAACAGGATAGTAGATTATCTGTGTTGGATTTACTTGCATTAGCAATCCAGGTGGTACATCAGGAGAAAAACTGTAGATAGTTTGACCTTTACTACCACGTGCTGTATACAACCCGCTGGCAATAGAGCAATTTATTAAAATCAAATTTACTTCCATTATGTCAACGGGTCAACAGGTGACTCTCCATTGTATGAAATGGAAGCACTTCACGATTCAGCAGAACCATATTATTTTTTTTTTTTAGAAAATCCTAATAATGGACCGATGCTCTTTGTCTTGCTGAAATCAACAATAAAACCGTTTTTCAAAGTAATTCTGGCACGCAGTGTGTTATAGTTTGGAATTAGCTCAAAATTATCTGATGCAGATTCAACTAAAGTTGTAATTAATAACTTTATTGCTTTATTTAGACCTGTAACATTGTAAGCACCTTGCTGCATTTTGACCAAAATCCAAGTCCAGCCAGCTGGGTGAATTAATTGAAATGTAAAATCATTGTTTACATTAGTTTTGATATTTGCCATAGTGTGCCAAGCAGTAGCTGAAAACTAAACCTATTTTGTATACTTTATCACAGTCAAGTTCAATTGGTGGATTATAAATAACAGAAAATTTTGCACTCTCCACCATGGTCTGTGATGAATCAAGCAGTAATGTAGTTGACAAAATTCTTATTATATTTGACAGATAAAACTGAACTGCTAGCAGTCTGTGCTTTGCTGTTAGTGAATCAGACTGCGACGATAAGATCATTGTGTAAAATATAATATTCGTCGGATGTTAAATAACTGTTTGATCTGAGATTATCTAAAATTTCAACTATTTCATTGTCAATTTCTGTGCTCGTATTCCCAGCTTCCTTTGATGCTATTAATAACCTCAGTCTGTCAACTATTTCAGTGGTCGAGTTAAAGATCTTCAGACCATAGGCTATTTTCTTTTTTACTCTTTCGTCATCAAGTTTTTTTTAGCAGTTTTCTAATAACCCTGCTTTGTAATTGAAATGTTTTGTTTTTCTTTTTATGTTATCAAGTATTATATCACAAAAATCAGCGATAACACCTTCTCAGCGCACATTAAAATATTTGTGTGTATTACCGTAATTAGTAGATTCTTTGAGCCACTTCATTTTTCTTGTTCAATGTAATTATCTATCTTATTATAACCCATTTCTTTTTTACATCATCAACTCTCATTTTGTTCTTGCCGAAAACTTTCTCCTCAAAATCTCTTAACTCGGTAATATCTATTGGATTTAGAGCTTCTCTTATTAATCTATTGATCATTTCCTGCATCATGGCCACATATTCTTCATTACCCTTAATCTGCTCTTCAATTTTTTGTAATACTGCAGCTTGTCATACAGCTGGATCTCGTATTTCCTCAATAATTTGTGCTGCAACATTTTTTGGCTCCTCTTCAAGTATACCTCGTAATCCTTTCTCTGATAACTTTTTAAGATCTTCCGGTGACACCGCAGAATTATCTGGCTGTTTGGTTACAACAAATTTCTTTAGATCCTCTATTTGTTTTGCGTCCATTTTTTCATTTGATTTATTTTGTTAGACTAATTTTAGATAGTGGCTGTAAGACCAGTTTACTGTTAGATTAATTTTCGCAGTGTAAAATCCTGTCTATTCCACATCTAAACAAAGGATTTTGATCTCTTGCCCGCTTATCAAATAAAAAGAAACTGTGCCCACCATCACTAGTAGTGTTATGATAAAGTTCGGCTAACCTATCCTTTAATACACCCCCACACTGCTCTCTGGTTATATTTTGTACCTCAATATTGTCTAGCCCAGCAAATATTATGAAGCAGCCAATATTTTGCCTGATGAATCGATCAATATTATAAAAGCCTTGGGCTAAGTACATTGCATTATATTTTCTGTTGCGCGAGAGGGAAAAATAAGATTTTATCTTGTTCATTTCTCCATTGCTGAGCAGAATGTCATCAAAGATAATTATTTTTATGTTCGACAGAATCTAGCTTGGCAACAGGAATTAAACCTTCAGGTTGTTTTATGATAAATATACGTTGCCTATGCCAAGTTCATTTTTCAGCTTTTCGTTATATTCATTAAGCAGTTGATACTTATCTTGATGTGGATTTATTGTGTAGATATAAACTTGATCGTAGTTGAAAAGATCATTAAGTAATAAATTCATCAGAAGGCTAGTTTATCCCGATCCAGTTCATCCTACCATCAGGTAATGGCAGTCTGGTAGGTCATGGTTATGCTGATGTTTGATTAATCACTCCGTGTCAATACATCCCCTACGCAAACTCTGGGCGCTTTGAGGTTCAGAGGTGCCAGGCGATTTGCACCTGGAAATTGGTTTTATAATTTTAAAATTACCCATACAAGTATATCATGTCTTTTTCAATGCCTGCAGGTGCTCCCCCAATTGTAATAGCTTCTGTCACAGAACACAAGACAATATGTCTGTCGCATTTTTCTGGACTTGAACACATGAAATAGTTCCCACTAGTCAATCTAACGATTGTCTATACGCCTTAACCACATGGCTACTGACCTCTTACAGATAATACAGATGAAATTTAGATCTATAACTGTACAAAGCAGAAACTACTCTCCTTGGAGTGTCTGTTGTAATATATGCAATTACTGATTATTTTGTAAAATCCCAGAATTATTAATAGCACACAGGCATCTAACAGACATTCAAATCCCAGCAAGTTATTAAACATGGATTGGAATTTTGTGTGAAGCTAGGTATAGTAATTTTGTGTGAAAATATTCATATAAATCGCCAGTGATTGGAGTAAAACCCGCAGTAGTAGACTATAATGAGCGTTTCTATGCCAACCCGATTTTGTATGACCACTATGATGATTCAGTGGTAGGTCCTAGAGCTAAGTAATCAATAATGAAATAGGTTTTGTTGCCTCAACAAAGTTGTTTTGGTATCTGTTTAGACTAACAGGGGGGCCTGGAAGGGGGGTAATTATGCTTTTGTCCTAACACAAAATAGGGTTTTGACATAGAAACCTCATTATAGTCTACTATTCATAATTACAAGAAAATTATGAGATACACAATTACAAGAAAATTATGATGTACATAATTACAAGAAAATTATGAGGTACACAATTACAAGATAATTATGATACATAATTACAAGAAAATTATGATATATAATTTCAAGATAATTCTGATACACAATTACAAGAAAATTATGAGATACATAATTACAAGATAATTATGAGATACATAATTACAAGATAATTATGATACATAATTACAAGAAAATTATGAGATACATAATTACCAGATAATTATGAGATACATAATTACAAGATAATTATGATACATAATTACAAGAAAATTATGATGTACATAATTACAAGAAAATTATGAGATACACAATTACAAGAAAATTATGATGTACATAATTACAAGAAAATTATGAGGTACACAATTACAAGATAATTATGATACATAATTACAAGAAAATTATGATATATAATTTCAAGATAATTCTGATACACAATTACAAGAAAATTATGAGATACATAATTACCAGATAACTATGGTATAGCCAAAAAAAATTAATTTCAACCAGCCTTTAAAGTAACCAAATTTGGAAGATCAATACAAAAACTTGCCTATAAAACACCTGAATGGGAAAAAAGAGGTTATTGTGACTTATGGTGACTTCAGTTAAGTTACTGACTGTATGCAGTGTTTAATAAATGCAAATCCTTAATTTTGGCATCAACACCAAGATATGATAAAATAAAGGACATGAGGGAGGTTGTTAAGATGTAAAATTAACACATAAATACTTCTGCAATCAAAAGGAATGTTGCTACTGTATTTCCAGTTTGTGAAGAAAAAGACCTTTATGGTAAGACAGTTATGTATCTTCTCTAAGCAACAATTTGACCAATGTCTCCCTTGAAATGTATGTTTCCATATAATTTAACACAACCTACATGGTGTCATATGCCCAAGCTCTGGCAAACTGTTTTTGCAAACAAGACAAATTGGCCTTCTTTAATGTCCAAAGTGAAAGAAGTTGATCAATATTTACAAAATGCAGGCCCTATCCTCTCCTTCTTTTGAAAGTTTTTCATGAATAGCAAACTATACCTTGTACTCATGGTCTCCACAAAATTTTATCTTTTAATTGTGTGAAAATCAATTTTACATTCTAGGTGTGTCATGTTGAGTTTATTGAGTCAAATTTTAATGATAGAATGGAAACTACTGAAGAGTAAATAGTGATTGTAACAACTAATTCATGCATCAGACTCATTTAACATCAATGATTGTTACTGTATCAGCATGTATACAACACGAAAATCTAACTACAAACACAGCATACCATATTTAACTGCCACAAAATAACAAGGCAGTTCAGGCTTTAAATCAACAGCAGAACTAACAGTGTTGACCCTGTTTTCCTGGTGCTTTACCTAATGGAAGATCTGTGGCTTTGCAGTGTGTAATTGGGGATATGTTATACACTAGAAAATATGATAAAGAGCCCCATGTATACCCATCATCATGGATCCCATTATAAAGTGCCTTAGTTATAACATGGTCCCTAATATCACACAGTGTGGTCATAGGGTCCCATTATAAAGTGCCTCATTACAACATGGTTCCTGATAAAAATAAAGTGCCTCATGATAGCATGATCTCATATATAACAAATGCATGGATCTGGATCCCATAATAAATTGTCTCAGTATAACAGGGTCCCTAATATAACATGGGTGTGGTCATAGGGTCCCATTATAAACTGCCTCATTACAACATGGTTCCTGATACAGCAAGGTATAGTCACACGGTGTACAAATGGTGTACAAGAAAAGTCATTTGCAATGTTTCAAGTCCACTTGGTGACCACAACTAATGATTATTATAATTCATGTGCCTGTCAGTTTATCAAGATTACCATATAATAGGCCTAAACCCTCTTACACTATTTAAACCACCCCACCCCACCCACCTTTTACAAATTTTAACAATGTAAAGCCTCAATTAAGTTTTTTAAAAAAGTGCACAAAACTTTTGAATATCATTCACCAATTTATAACTTCTAACTTGATTGCCACCTTGGGGTCTCTAACACAGTCATCTTGTGCGCATTTCAAACCCAGCTATTAATATTGCCATCATATTTGCATGGGCAAGTCTAACTTTTTTTCAGACAGCAGACATTTGAGTAATTTCAGCCATTTCCATTAACTTTCTAAGTTACATCACTCTGAACAAATGTACCCAAATTTTACACTGCTTGCCCTTTAAAACTGTGTTCAATTTATTTTACAAATATTAAAACTCAATATTGCAAATACCGAATGCAGATGACGCGGTTTTACCTTTTCTGTATGTGTAGTCCAAGAAATCTCACTCCTTCACTGAAATGATTTTTTCCAGAAACCAGAAAAGGCCAGTACATAGGCTGGTTACAGTTAATACTTCCATTTGGTTTGAAATGTGAACAAGATGACAGTGTTAAAACCATCTCTGATATTCTTGAACAATAAGATTTTCAAATCTGTCACTGTGGCAGCCATATTAAATGAAAGATGGCACCATTTTCATTCAGGCAAACTGGAAACCATTAGCAGACTCTTGGTGAAAACCCATATTGATAATGGTCATATATTCAGGAACATTAGTGACAAGATTTTTAACATGTTCAGTGTGGTAACCATATTTGAGGTCCAATTCATACTGTTTGTATTTAGGGCCTACAATATATCATAAGCAGTTTCCTTATGAAAACTCCATGTTGATATGACTTTCTATTTCTTCAAAGTAGCAATAACGAGATTTTCAAGATAGCTGCCATGGCAGCAAGAATGGATATCTGATTAGCACTATTTTCATTAGGACCAACTAGGTAGGCATCACAAGAAGTCTTCTGGTAAGAACCTAAGGTCAATCCGACTTTCATCTAGGAGGAGTAGTGAGTAGTGACAAGATTTTATCAGATCAGCACAATTTTTATTTAATGGGCAAATTTGATGATGTCATCAAATCTGAACATTCCTTGCATATACAACCATTTGTGCATCAATATTGCAAATAAATTACAAAATTAGCCATTCCTTGACAATGTCTAAGAAATTTCCAAAACCCTTGTTAAGACCAACTAGACTCCTTTAAATGTCTTTGGTGAAAGAACCATGCTAAAATGATTTTTCATTAAGGAGAAGCAACAAAACGATTTTCAAGCTTACCACTTTGGTGGCCATATCAACATTTTCATTTGGGACCAACTAGACATCATAAAAAAACACTTTACGTGACAACCCCATACTGATATGACTTTATATGACTTTATATTCACAAAGAGTAGCAATAACAAGATTTTAAAGATCTCTGACATGGCATCCATAAAAAACATCAGACATGGCATCATTTTCATTTAGGACTAACTATAATAAAAGACCTTTAAGTGCAAGGAATTCAAGATAAGAACCAATAACAAGATTATCAAGATAGCATATGTGGTGGGCATACTGGATATATGAGCAGCACCATCTTCTTTTAGGAGCAACTAGACCATGGGATGAATATGCATTTCAAGTATCATGATAATCTAAGAACTCGCACACAATGGGGTCCAAAAACATTGACCACACTAAAAGAAAGGGCACAAGTTACCAACGGGACTATGAAAAGTTAAATGAGTGCCATCTCAGCAAAACATCAAGAAAACCATGGTGGAAGTGGGATTGTGGCTCTGTTTAATGGCTGAATACTCAATTTATAATCAAGTAGGAATAGTTGTCAATAAACTTCTTTTCTAAAGAAATTGTTTACTTTTCAGTTTAATTTTTCAGGTTAACCAATCTCTGAAAGATCATGAAAAAGATATTTCCAAGAGGCTTCAAAACATCATGTACACATGTGCCTTGTGTACCTGCAAAACACTTAGTATTATGTCCCTCCTGTTTGCACAACAAGATTTCCGTTTGTTAAAAATTACACTTTTTTCCCATGTCAAAACCATCAATGTTGAAACTTGATATTTTTAAATTGTTGTATTAGTTTAATACTAATGCCGTGATATCATTACAAATAATAGTGAAACTTCTGCCCATCCTAGAGCAAATTTCTAAGAGCCAAATCAGTAATTTTTAAGTTCACTACAAACTTTGAAATTTGCTTCTCCATAATACACTATATCTTTCAAAGAAAGCTTTGAATTCACTGGGTACTCCTTTTATTGGATGCCTTGCTATCTTTGATCACATTTGTGAATGACTTGGACAATTTAAGGTACTTTAATTGTTACTTATACAATATCTATAACAGTGTTCCAATGGTCATTTGAAATGAGTTGACCGGACACACGATTGTGACCGCTAGCTCTCAGGCAGGTAGGATTTCCATGCTATCTGAACTTTTTTTTTAATTTATTCCATGCCCTTTATTTGATTTGATACAAAAGAAAAAAATTTATGTGATGATACAAAGCAGATCTGATTTTAACCAAGTGCAACAATACGACAAAAACTTCCTCAAGTCGGAGATCAAAACATGGTTGACACTTAATTAGGCTCTCACAGAAGCATTCAAAGACATATCTGTGATGGTACACTGACATTTTTCATGTTTAAATAAAAGTGGGCATTTTGCTTTCATGATGATTAAACCTAAACTGAATTAAAATATAGAACTAAAATATGAATTGCACTTCAAAAAACTTGTTAAATTGGTATTTGTTTAGTAAAGTCTTGCCACCATTAGGCATTAGTGACATTTTCATTGATCCAAATTTCCTTGAATAGTTATTTTCACTGTACTGAGAATGTTGTTTCTAAAGAAAATTAAAAAAAATATATGACTTGTTATTAAAAATTAAGAATTTCATGATGTTGATTCAAATTTCCAGGTAATATCTACCATTTTCAACAATAAAATGTTTCAGTTACAAATTTTAACTGTGATTTTCTTCATATTCAACAGATAAGGGACAATTTTTGTGGTATTTTCTAGCTGAAAAATATGGGATCCATGCCTGACCCCGCATTGTAAGCAGTTTGCAAAGGGGGGGGGGGGCAAGTCATCAAGGAAGTGGTGTACTTCAGATGATAAAGGATTAAAAAAAACTTGTGCTGACAGACATATGTACCAGGGACAACAAGCCATCCCAAAAACTATTCTGGTATGAACTAAAAAGTACCTATAACAACTACTAAAATCACAAGCTCAGAAGACAGCAAATTTTCCAAGAAAGGCCTTAATGGAAGTGTTCACTGAGTGAAAATGGTAATCCAACAGATGGCATGCCAAAACAGAACTCTTGACCTAGATTTTGAGATGTAATCACTCTCAAAAGATTGATACACTGGATCAAACCTAGCCATGAGGAATTAATTTACTCTCTACCAAATTTAGTTAAAAAATAATGGTCTAAGTGTAAGCTACATGATACTCAGGCCTGAAACATAAGCTGATAAAAAAATAAAAAACCACAATCAATAATTTCTTTCTCTTGATAAATGACAGTGGATGTCTAATTCTGGAACATTTTCCAGCTTTCTTTTAGAACTTGATTTCAACAGGCAGATGCTCTACATGCTGGGAATATTACATGGGTGATTCAGAAATGGATGGAAGAATGGATGGATGTTTAGATGAATGAAGTCATGAATGTGCAAGTGGATGGAGAGATTTAAGAATGAATGGATTGACAGACAAGAGAATTACAGGCTGAAATGATCAGGAAGCTGAGAAAGCAAACTCGTGGCTCAAAATTAGGCAAAGAGACTGAACCAACAGAGAACAAGAAACATACAGACAAATAAACTGAGACAAGATGCAGGTGTAGACATGTACACACAAAAATATTAACTAAATCGAAAATAAGGGGAATCAATACCATCATAATCTGTAATGCTGATTGGAGTCTCTATTGATAAACAAAAATGCACACAAACATGTTTTGGCAGAACAGATGGATATACAGCATCACTAATACAAAGTCAGCAAGAGGTAGTGCTATTCATTAATTCCCTACTACTGCTGTTGAACCTGAAAAAGGGACAATAACGGTCTGTATTCTTAATGACACACTCTCCAATGCCTCAAATTTACTTACGAAAATCAAATATTACTTCTACAAATTAATCCTTTACAAAAACGGCTAAACATAAAATTGTAAGCTGACAAAAGGAAAAGAAGGTAACAAGTAGCTGAATAGATATTCAAAATATGCCCCATTCTTATACTTCCTTATTCAAATCTAGTATCTGTTTGCTCTCTTCTTGACCTCCACCCTCTTAAAAAATTTGTTCTGCCTAACAGTGAGTGATAAAAGCTGTCTGAAACTTTTTCTTTCAAGTCATAATCAGCAGTGCTCCACTTTAACAAGACCTGCCCTTAACTCACTGTATAAATCTGCCTTATTTATCTAAATATCCGACTCTTTTGTGCAATTCAATATACCTGCTGAGTGCAGTCTGACCACAGGTTTCAATGAAGATTTGTTTATGATGCATGTGTGAAATGTTAACAATTTTTGTTATTTGTAAGCAATTCTTCAATTTCCTCATAAAATATGTTACTGGTTCTAATTATTAGAAAGATTTAACATTCATGATTCTCCCAACAGTACACTATTTTACTTACTCTGAAAGTGCAAGAACCCAAAAATAGGACATTAAAGTTGTTAAAATCTGTATTTGTGGAAAATGAAATCTTGGAGGTGTTCAAATGAACAACATCCCATCCCCAACCAGTTTATCTTACTCTAAAAAACAGCATATTATTCAATTTTTAAAACTAAACAATAGTAGACAACAAATAATTCCTTATTTCTGCTTCATACTCAAAAAGAAATACCTGTAACACCTGGTTAGATGTCCAATATTTTCTCTTTCATGACAATTATTGAGCAATGGGAAGGTATTCCTGTAGCAAGACTTACCTTGGTAATAAGCACAAATTTTCTTTTATTTTGTCTTCCTATCTCTAAGTACAAGTGGTTCAGAAAAGAATACAGTAAAATAAGGTATTATGCATCTATCTGATTTATTTTTGTTTTATACCAAATATATACTAAACCTACCATATACATGCACTATTAAGTCAATCCAACTGCAAACTGAACAGACCCATATCTGCTCTCACAAAACATTCTTGCAGATCTGGGTCTATGCAGTTTATGAGGACTAGTCAGTTGAAACAAACAACCAAGACCATGATCTGACAGCTCATATGCAATGACAGATCTGGGTCTAGGCTGTTTACAGTAGGACTTTTATTGGAGTATTCACAGTATGTCACTTGTAATATTGAATATGGTAATCCAGCAGTTAAATTTGTTCTATGTTTATTTCATGGAAAATAAATATCCCTGCTAATGTTCTCCATGAGAGGTGCACATGAGAAATTGGTTAGTTGGTAGGTTTTTAATGGCACTTTAAACATTATAATGGCAATGCAATACCTTTCCCATGGACAGGTCAAGGTAACTCACCCAGATTGGTCTTCTGGAGTGCTGGTCAGACCTTTCACAAACTAAGGTACCATGGTAACATAGCTCCACAGCAGAAAATAAATTTTCACCTGAATTTATCAACACTTGACTGACATCTTCAGAACTTAGATACCTGTACTAGTCCACCCAAGGATTAGAAAATTCCTCATGTTGTATCACTAACCATTTTTAACTAGAAGATTAGGAGGTACCAAGTGCTAAAAATGGGAGTGGGTGAATTTGTAAGAAACGGGTTAATTAGCTTTTGGAGTGGTAACAAGTAATTCAACAATGTTTGGCATTGTCTTGTAATCATGATCATACTCCATGGCACATAGAGCTGTATCTGGGGAGTTTTTCTGCTTATTTCACTCTATTATTTTCCACAAGAAAAGAATGCTCATTTATGCCAACTGTAACAAGTTTATTTGCAGATATTTTTATCGTACATACTGGTTAACAAGTAAGGTCCAACTGCAAACTACACATACCTAGACCTGATGTCACATATTGTGCTGGGAGATCTTGGTCTATGCATTTTCTTAGGAATAATCACTAGAACAATAATACAGAGCCTGATCTGCCAGAGCATTATATGACACTAGTGCATTATCTATGCTGTTTGCAAACGGACAAGACATATAAATGAGTACATACAATACATGACTGAAACAGATTTAATTATAGGCAAACTGTTGTTACTTGAGTTCATGTTGGAAAGGGGGCCCCAAGTGGCAGAGTGGTCTAAAGCCCTTTCTGTAACGGATAACTGCCATCTCACCTCTGTCTGCATGGGTTCAAGTCTCGGATTCGGCCAATGTGGGTATGTGAGAAAGCTTGCCAGTAGCTTCTCGTGGGTCAGTGGTTCTTTCTGGGGTTTTCCCGGGTTCTTCCTCCACCATTAATACTGGCCGCCATGTATAGCCTATCGTGTGCTGAAAAATGGCGTTAAACCCCACAACAACATCATGTTGGAAAGTTGGTAATCATACTTCAACATTAAACTACATGCATGCAGCTGATGAAGTGGGTAGGGGCTCTGTGTACATGAAACTTCCTATCACATTGGGACACTTTACTATCATATATATATATATATATATATATATATATATATATATATATATACACACACACACACACACACACACACATACATACATACATACATACACTGTAAGTCTCATTACTGAATATGGGATACACCTGGCCTCTGTATATAACACTACACCTGGTGTTTTGTAACTGTAATGTAAACCTTTCTGAGGTTATCACCATCTCACTCAAAATCTGTGGGGCTTGTTAGTCAGTATTGAATACCAGATGTAAATCAAGTTGTAGTTGTAATTGGATACTTACTGATATATATATATATATATATATATATATATATATATATATATATATATATATATATATATATATATCACATACATGAAAAATAACATGGATTTAAAGTGTTGGTATAAAGCAATTTGATATACCAATACTATTGGTATATCAAATTGTGATCCGCCCATGGCGCAATAATACGCATATATAAACATTCTAGCGACCGTCTGCAGTTGATTCTAGATCAATGATGAATTTCCACATATTAATCATTAGTGACATATGAAAATAACGATAAAAAGTATTAATAATCCTCGTTTTCTAAATGAATTTAATATGGTACACATTTTCATTACAATCCTTTCTGATTTTTGTTCCCCCTCCCCTCTCATTCATCACGGACAAACTATGCAGAAATGTGGAGTGAGAGAGAAAATGAATTTGGGCTGGATTGAAACCTTGAAATAGAAATTACACCAAGTAACCTACAAGAATATGGTTCGTCGTAACAATACGTGCACACTTTCCTTGGGATTTATCTACAGTGTTTGTCAATGATACAAAGTTGCAAACCAGGTCGCCATTATAAATTCCTCGGTTACGTGGTACACATACTGTGATGTACTTAACCTTATGTTTTGTCGTTGTTTCTTAAACATACTATAATTTTCTAAAAATCGATTATTATTAGTTAAATATGAAAATGTCCAAAGGCCCCTTCATCTCTCCCTCTCTCTCTCTCTCTCTCTCATCGTAGCAAGATACGGGCTAATATATATGAAATGACGAACGTAGAGGGTTTTCATTTGTGTCATCCCACGATATCTCTGGACTTATGAATGATGGTAAAAGTTAAGTCAAACCGACCAAAGGATGTGTGTGTGTGTGTGTGTGTGAGAGAGAGAGAGAGAGA
>JAECUM010002641.1:98752-129362 GCA_016617855.1 Megalonaias nervosa
TATATATATATATATATATATATATATAGATATACCACAAACATTAAAAATAACATGGCATTTAAAGTGTTGGTATAAAGCAATTTGACATACCAATACTATTGGTATCAAATTGTGATCCACCCATGGCACAATAATACGCATATATAAACATTCTAGCAACCATCTGCAGCAGATTCTAGATTATGAATTTCCACATATTAATCATTAGTGACATATGAAAATAATGATGAAAAGTATTAATAATCCTGATTTTCTAAATGAATTTAATATGGTACACATTTCATCACAATGCTTTCTGCTTTGTGTTCCCCCCCCCCATAAATGACGGACAAATTACACAGAAATGTGGAGTGAGAGAGAAAAGGAATTACTATTGCTACATAGCCCCCACTTTGTTGGGGGTGGGTTGTAGTGGAATTTGGTTATCGTTATCTAGAGGGTGATCGCCTTTGGTCTTATTTCCCAGATCGAGTAAATATCAACATAAAGTGTGAAACTTATAGGTGGAATAGATACAGATCTGAGCAGATATATAAAACAGAATGACACGAGCCCCCGTACATGAAAATGACAATTTAATCAATTACATAAACAACTGTGATAATGCATTACATTAGGAAGATACACATAATTTTCAAATAAATCATTGACCGAATTTTAAACACAAATATATTTATATAAATAGCCGATCTGTTTGAAATGATAGAATTAGTTCATCACAGAATCGAGTGAACAATCAAAGTCATTGCCTTGTACAACTTCATAACCTGATTATTTCCGGTTCATTCCAACTTCACTGTGACTGTTCTCCAACTCTTCTGTGACTGTTCGTCTTGGTCCTTTCCACTTGTCCCTTTTCCAAACTATTGTCTTGCCTCTTTCGTCCCTCAAACTTTGTGTGGGTAGGTGGATATGTAAGTACGTGATACGTAGATACTTCAATACATAGGTACATGGATACGTCCCATGGAGCTATTTCACCTTCCAAAAATAAACTGAGAAGCAACCTAAATCTTCTGTTAGATATCCTACTGGGAATAGATCATTACTCCCCCTCTCGTTATGTCAGATATCGTCCTATTGGAATTCAACAGATACTAAAGGCTATCTGGTCAAGCTAAATGTGGCAGACCATAAACAAACTTAGTTTCATAAGATTAATGTACTTCCTAATGGCTATTTCAACCTGACTCACATTATCATCCCCCGAGACAAAAGTTCCAGTCTCGTCTCAATTACACAAATGAATGAATGAAATTCATTACATGGCTTAACCACATTATTTCTAACGAATACACACATTCAAGTCTTTAGCATATATGAACTCTCACTTCATGGTTCAACAACGTTAATTTCAGTCAATACGCACTCAAGTCTTTATCATACATGAAACCATCTCAGGTCAGTGAATTCACATAGATTCTCGTAACTCATATCAACTAAAGTAAGGCATGAAATTCTTAGATACATATTTTCCTATAACAATTAAGATGACACATTCAAACAATTCATCAAACTTATATAAAGAATATCATTCTACGGATTCATATAAATGAACTCACACAGTTGTATTCATATCAAGAAAATTGATCTACGAATCTAAACAAACAAATTCATGCAAATATAAGCAAATAAATCAAACAAATCATTATATTGAAATCAACGAATTACATGAGACTGGCACAAAATACCTTGTGCTTTCAAGCTTTGCTTGCTTCTACTGCCAAAAATGCGTCCGTAATCTTTCCAGACATCCAGTCCCTTGGATAATTATATTACGAGTGAATTTCTTCTAAATTTGACCTCGGAGTCTCCTACATTTGTTTTCTCTTGCAGAAAACCGCAGACTGACTAAAACTTTGTGATGGGACATATTAAAACCAAGAATTTTCGTGTGGGAATCACGCCCCTGATTTAGCATAACCAATTCGGATTAAATATATCTCCCGCCTTTTATGACTACCGTATTTTATGTATTTTATTGTACCCTTTAATTTTTCGTACACAATCCAGTTATCAAAATAATAATTATTTAAATGTATCATAATTTTTCGTACATATCACTTTGTATTATTTGAAAAATTCAATAAATTATTGGACATAACATTTCCACTAAGAAGATTTACGTTTGCAAAAAAGATCGAAAATACTGTATTCCCACTGTTTTTACAAAAATGAATGATTAATTGTTGGTAAGAAAATATAATGATTGATGCATAAACTTAGGTGCCCGCAGCATAGGTCAAGGCGGGTCACGTGACCACCCCCCCACCCCCCACCCGAAATCATACTGCAATATATATTTTGAAAAGTTTAAGCATGCAAATGAAGCTGAAAATATGTCACAAGTTTCTGTTCAAAATGCTTAGTAAATATTAGCTTTAGTTTCAGACTGCTTATCATACTAACTCTCCCGGCCGTGACTGACTGACCCCCCCCCTTTTGCAAAAGATCCTGCGGGTGCCCATGTGCAAAAACTCTTATTGTCATTACAATATCTACTGGTGTTTATTAACAAATGAACAAAGGACTTTACAGACCATACCTTTAAATATTATCGTTAATTAGTTCTCCTTATTAAGTCCGTCACTGTAACAAAACAACACGTGCATTTTAAAACGAGTTCGGAAGCCCTTTGATCTCAGTACATGCTAAAGTGAAGACCACAGACCATTGGTCAACTAGTCTTATTGTTTTATTAGTCATACAAACATAACATATAAAAACCTTGTCATTTTCCATCGTAAATATGAAAGTCATGGACTCTGTTAAATCGATTCGTATATATACATATACTATCTTTTAAGTGCTTGTTCTGTTTTGACTTGGATATAATTAACATTATATTGCAAATCTATTCTATGATATACCCCACTATTATCTTTATTGGCGAGTTCGAATAACAAGTAATGCATATGATCGCTTGTCATAACATCTGCTATATGGACAACGGCTTCAATAGCACATTGACAGACTTTCATTTCCCTAAAGCGAGCTTCATTTCCCTAATGGCAGCCTCGATGATTTGACCTCTTCAGTCGATTCTTGCCCTCAATCTGGTTTCAACTGGACTAACCAAAGCGCTAAGCAGGTTTAATTACCATGTAAATAACACTATATAGCCATGTGGTTGTTGTGACAATGTACATCGTAATTAAAACAGGAATGAACTGTTGATTTAGCAGTGTTTATTCCTAATGGAAAATAGTAGGGTCGTAATACATGAGGATTATCCCACTTGTCAGGTCACTGAAAATAGTCTTTTTTTTCTCTTTGCAAAAGCTACAAATAAAAACTACACTGAATAAATATGGTCTTGTACACTGAACAAATTTTGTTTGATTGATCTCTCTGGCGCGCGTGCGCACACACACACACACACACACACACACACACACACACACACACACACACACACACACACACACACACACACACACACACACACACACGTGCGCGCGCATTAACTTAAGCGTTGATTTCAAGTTCTTTATTTTTTATTGCAATTTGATAATGAGATTATTGTTGCAGTAAAAAAACAATCTGCACTTAATTTCCTGACGATGTGGGGTCGTATCGTTGCATACAATTTACCAATAAATAATACCCATAGCTTATACATGTTCAAGCCATCTTGGTCATTTTGCACAACATAACAGGTACGTATGTTCTAAATGCAGACGAGCTTGCACACTGAGACATAATTCTCTCTCTCTCTCTCTCTCTCTAATAACAAAAGTACTTTTGATTTATGAGATAGAAAATATACGTTTACTTTGCACGTTTGTACCGTTAGGTTGTCGAGTAGCGTGTGTACTGTAGAACTTGTTTTGGTACGATCCCCTTTATTTTTCGTACACGGTTAGCACCACCAAATGATAATTATTTATTTTACATACAATTTTTCGTACACTTAAATTAATAATTATTTTTTTGTGTAAAAAAATTTACATAAAATACGGTAGGCGCCAAATTGTAGTCTGCATGACCTCTAGATTCCCAAATAACTAATTCTGGAAAATCTGAAATCTGACAATTCCAATACAAAATCAAAAGTTATCCCTATTCTTCCAGTCTGTCTGACTTGTTAAATAAATGAATGCTTAATTAAGAATCATTTCTCTCCTGACACAACCATTAACAATCCATGCATTATGGTGATTTAACATGTGCTGGTCCCCATAAATCTAATTAATCGTTCACCTGCCCAAATTAATGTGCTCTTAATAGAACGACAGAAATTTGCACCCTTACAGTGGAGTGAGAGAGAAAAGGAATTTGGGCTGGATTATAACCTTGAAATAGAAATTACGCCAAGAAACCTACAAGAATATGGTTCATCATAAGTATACGTGTGCACTTTCTTTGGGATTTACCAACAGTGTATATCAATGATACAAAGTTGCAACCCAAGTCAACATTATACAGTAAATTCCTCAGTTACGTGGTACACATACAGTGATGTATGTAATGTTTTGTTGTTGTTTCATAAACAGACTATCATGTTCTAAAAATCAATTATTACTAATTAAATATGAAAATGTCCAAAGACCTCTCTCTTTCTCTCTTTCTCTCTCTCTCTGGACCACTGTAGCAAGATACGGGCTAATATCTATGAAATGACGAACGTAGAGGATTTTCGTTTGTTCTCACGATATCTCTGGACTTATGAATGATGGTAAAAGTTAAGTCAAACTGACCAAAGCATGTGTGAGAGAGAGAGAGAGAGAGTGTTTTAAAGTCAAACCGACCAGAGAGAGAGAGAGAGAGAGAGAGAGAGAGACAGAGAGAGACAGAGAGAGACAGAGAGAGAGTTTACTGTCGGTGGTACTGTTACTAGAGCAGAATAGCGACTTAGATCAACTGTAAATATATTAAAATATTTTTAATAACCTCTTGTTGGTTCGTCATTTCGCTTAGTTTCTATTCCACATTAATTTTCATGCGCTGGTACGTGAATGGCAGACTTCACGTGAATGGCATAGCTAACCATGTGTTTTTGTAGTGCTCTACTTTTATCATTAAAACCATCTTTCATGTTTATATCATAATTATGTATTACACTGATTTAATCAATGTGAAGAAAAATAGAAACTAAAAAAGAAAACAATCAACTTATCAATATGAAAAGGTGATTGTGAATAGCCACAAAAGGCATAGAACTACATTTTGTAGCGGACACACTTGGGGATGTGAGGAGTTCATTCATTCGTTCAATACACAGCTGCCTGTAGTAAATTTTAACTCTGTTCAAAGGGTTAATATATGTATTTGTATGTAATATAAATAAAATATATGTACAGTATGTATGCTGTAACAATGATATACCACTTGTATAAATTTTTCATTAAAAGGAAACTTGGCAAGCCTCGTTTCCTTTTAATAATAAATTTATACATCTCGTGGTATATCACTGATACAACATACATACTATACATATATATATATATATATATATATATATATATATATATATATATATATACACACACACACACACACACACTGTTGATACTGAGACTAGAAAAAATATCAGGCAATTACAAATAATCTGTTTTGTGTTTATTTATAAACTGATAGTAAAATAATTCTGTCAAGTTATATAATTTTACTTGGGTAAATCTAAACAGTAGGCAAAAGTATAATTATAAACCCCCTGGCCTGCCTGTTAAAGACAAGAAAAGTAGTGAAGGTTGCTATAAAGTAAGCAACTATAAATTCATCTTCTGGTACATCAATAAACACTCTTGTAGAATACATGTATCATCTCTCTCAACATTAGGTGCAATATTTATGCCTCAATAGCTTCTTGGCAAATTCTTGTGTCTCAATATGTGGGATTATGTTGAAAACCTGAAGCAGACTAATCAATACTAATAAAGAATAATTCAAATATTCCAAATCTGATAAAAATAAATAGATAAATAAACAGCATCTGAAGTACAGGTCATGCAATTTTTCAATACTCCCTGCTTCACAGTGGGGTGGAGAGAGTTGAGATGATTAAAATAAAAGTCCAAACCACAATCTCTCTGCATGTCATGCCAGAATTGCCACATCATCTCGTTGAGTACAGCACTGCATACCACACTTTCTCACGGAGTCGCATCCAATGACCAATGGAGAGTGCAAGTGGTCTTGATAAAAGTGGCATGGCTTACTGTTTATGACTGCCGCAAACATGCTCTAAAAATGTTCACAGAGAGCTAGAGGCACCGATTTATCTACATTGTAATCTCTTTCAGGAGAAAGTTTCTTACTTTTTAACCAAGACCATCAGGTTAATTATAAACATTTCCAAGTTGTAATGAAGATAATGTATGATACATGATGCCAAATCAAATTTTGGATAATATTTTAACATAATGACAGTGCCTCGCAAACTGTTTTAATCCGATGTATGCTACATTTGAATAATTATTTTGCTGTTATTGTTATTGAAATCTACAGATGCATTCATGTCCTTATTTCTGTTGCAGTTCACACAATGTACTTTTTCAATAATATCATACTCCCAGCAGTAAAAAGGACGATAAACACTGAACGCATTCAAACAAAAGTGAAACAAAATTGTACAAGTTCAAATTCTTACGCCATGCAAGACTTCTCATTAACATAATGTACGATCTCTTCAGACATAACATTACTGAGAGGAAGCTGAAGCATCATAAGTTATAGTGGCTGCTGCCTCTACACACAAAAACAACAATTGTTTCTTTAACAAAACAGCATTATTCAGTACATCCCCAAATCTGAATATTCCTTGCGTATTTAATCACTTGTGCATCAACATTCTCATAAATTACAAAATTAGCCATTCTTTTATAATTTGTAAGAAATTAACCCTTGTTAATTCTTCAAACCCTGGTGCCTCATTTACATGTCAGGAGGTAGTAGCCTACTTCCGAGCTCAGTAGCGTCAAGGTCATTTTAGATACACTAAAGTGGGTGGCATTATAGAAAGGTAGACGGATGTAGCTCTACAATGATACCAAATAATCTGGACTTTCTAATTCACTACAAAATACAGAAGGAAAAATATAAGTTTTTGGACCCAATTTTTTTTTCCACCAAAAATTTGCCCTTGTCCAGAATCCAATTTTGTGTCTGGATTTTAGACATTTTGCCCTCATATCTAAGGCAGAGCAGTCTGAACTGCACACAGGTGAGATTTTGCAAAAAGTAGGATAAGATGAGCATTTGTAATAAAAAGTGGTCCAGACACGAAAATGAGCAAGCAAAATAACCAATGAAAAACGGCGTTTCTAACACAACTAGGCATTAGGTTAACTGGAAATCTCCTGGGAGTTGATGTAATGGGATGTATTCAGAAACAGCCCCCAAAATGTGTTTCCTACTTGCATTTCAGGAGAAATTGTCAAAAACCTCCAGTGGTTAATAAGTTATGAAGATGTCATATCTTTATTTTAATTCAAAATGTACCATTCTGTATTATTTATCTAAGTAGCAGTTTTTTTCATTACAAATGTTTGCATACTGGATACGATACATGCAGGTTGACACATCCACTTTTTGAAGACAAGTGTACATGTGCAAGCTAATTATCTAGCACAACAGAAGCCATGAATGTGGTTTGTTTTCTTTGCTATTCACATATTAATTTCATGTGTGAACTAAAAACCTACCAACACAACAGCAGCTCTTTTGCAGGTTAGCTTTCTTTGCCATTATGTTGACAATAAACAATATACTTGGGGACAAGTGAATCATCCTGTATAAACATAGGCTATTCCACTCTTTGATTCTCATAAAATGCAAATCAGTGATAGAAAGAAAAACTTGTGATTTAATTCAGCGGTATCAAATTTTTTAATTTACAGTGGTCTCCCTCTTGAACGGCCCCCCTGACCAGCGGCCACCCACTCCTTACGGTCTGAATCCGTCGGCACCAACGAATTTGTGTTCAAAAGTACCCCTCACGAAAGGCCACCCCGCTAACGCGACCAGCAGCCAACATATTAGTGCAAAAATATAAAATTCACCCCTCACAAGCGGCCGCATTTTATTTTCTACTATGTATCCAGAACCAGTATTTTATTCATAACATGTGTTAAGTAATCTGATTTCTGTTTCCCGATGTCAGGTTTTCGTTACTGAAAGAGGTGTTGACTAAAAAAGTACATGTACCACTAAGGTTAATATTATATCATTTACGGCTCACGAGAAGCCACATTTATTCCATAAAGCTGAGAAAGACTCAAATTTTAATCCATACAAAAAGGTAAGTACACATAATCCGATCAGCCTCACTGCTGTGTTATCGTGAGATGTCTGGTTTAGTCGCTCTGATAATTGTTAAGATTACAATTATTGAACAGTAGTAACAGCTGAGAAGTGGCACTATTGATGTACAATACACAAGTCAGCGGGAAAATGGTTTGATAGCCTTTATGGCTTCTCTTAGTTACATGTTGAGCTTGTTCACTTTCATAATTAGTGGCTATTACTACTGACAATAATTGTCAAAATTACAATCCTAACGGCCATGAGGTGCTATTGTTCAGGTCAAATCTGCGTACATATCGAAGCCATTTTGGTTTCTCTCAATTAGTGTAAAGAAATATAAAAACAATAGGGTACCAGACTGCGACTAATGAATCACGTGACAAGATCGCTGCATTTAAAAACACATGCCATTTTGTTTAATTGCAGAAAAACTGTTTTATCAGTCCTGCAGTTGGCAACATTGATGATTACAACCGGACGTAATTGTCAAGATCATAACAAGGTCAGCATAGGCTAAAAATAGATTTTGTGCAGACACACAGAGAAATTAACCTTGAACTAAATAGGGTACCAGACAAAGACCGAAAAATCACGTGACAACACAATTATCGCTTCCTTTACGAAGAAGGCATTTCGTCCGCTCTACGAAAGTTTCATCTGCATAATTAAATCGCATACAGTTAGCAACATCCGAATAAATCATTACCAAACATTAACATGTCATCACATAAACGGAGACGATTATTTTAGAAAAAAAGTCGGTTATTCTACTCGACGACATTGGGTGAGATGGGGAGGGAGGGCTTGCCGAACAAGTTTAGGTAGAAAAGATTTGAATAAAACAATTTTATGTTAAAGAGACTCAAATTAACAACATTGTAACCGATAAGGTTATTCAGTAGCAGTGGGAAAATGGAGCAAATGGAAAGAGAATTATGTATGTACTAAGATTTAAATGACGTTTTTGAATGGTTTTGCAATGTGCATGACAACAACACCCGCTCGCATATAACGCTTATGCCAAGAATAAGAAATATTAATGCATATTCAGTTGATATAAGTATATTGTTATAACAAGAACCTTTTAATAATTAGTTACTTTTAAACGAAGATATTAAAGATATTAAATGCTTTGAAGAATGTAGCTTTCTTACTACATACACCTACTTCTCACAAAAAAATTTAATCCCCCTCTGGAAAGGCCACCCGTCTTATAAGGCCACTTTCCCGGTGCAGAAGGGGTGGCCGTATAAGAGAGGGACTACCGTATTTCCTTATTGGCTTCCATTCCTTGCATCAGTAAGGTCAGTTGTTTAAAATGGACTGTGGTCTTGCTCTGAACTACTAACAAAGATGTAATTCGACCTTTTGTTCTTAACGATGATACCTACAGCACCAATCAATCAGCTCCCTTTCTGTAGAGCTACCCTCTATCAAAATTAATGACTGCGATTTGCAATTTAAGAACAAGTTATAAGTAACTCATCTATAAAGAAATCTTAAATCTTACTTGATTTAGAATAAACTTGTGACCATTTGCTTATGTACAAACTGTACATCAATTATATACCTGTTTATTTATATCACCAAGTGAAATTAATATTTTACTGTTTCTTTTTGTTTGTTTTCCAATACAAACAAGGCATATTAAAAAAAAAATGAAATGATCCTGTTCCAAAGCAATTCTAGATCATTGTTTTAGTAAAGTCTCTCTCTCTTTCTCTTTCTAGACCAATCCAGTGGCCTAGTGGTTAGAGCATTGGATGCGGGAGGTAATAGGTTCAATCCCTGGTCGAATCATACCAAAGACTTATAAAAATGGTACTAACAGATGCCTCACTTGGTGCTCAGCATTAAGAGGTTATAGTTAGAACTGGTCGGCCTGGTGTCAGGATAATGTAACTGGGTGGGACATCATGCTACATGTCTGCGGCATGATGCCCCAGTGCTAGACATCACTATAAACTGCCACACTGCAGACATCATTGCGATATGACTGAAAAATTGTTAAAGCTACTTTTTTTTAAAAATTCAAAATCAAAATCAAAATCAAAATCTCTCTCTCTCTCTCTCTCTCTCTTAAAATATGGATTTCAAATCTATAGTGAGCAAATTATTGTGATCAGTTGCAGAAACATTTGTTTTGTACATACTTGGAACAGTACAATCCCTGAATGCACAGCTTTCTTCAACTAGAGATCTCATCATCCATACCAAGTCAAAAGATCTTGTATAAAATGATTTCAATGATTCTCCTTATGTTTAGTAGAATTATCCACCAATACAAGTTTAAAAAATGACTCCTAAAATGCTAATTAACATTAACCCAATTTTACATTATCAATGCTTGATATGTCACCATTTTTAGGCAATCTTTAGAGTCAAAATATTAAAAATCAACCAATTATAAATCTACAGAAACTGAAATCTGGAAAACTTTAAAGTGGTAAGAAAATAGTATCATATTGGACATGGAAGAAAAAGAAAGAAAAACAATTTCCCACTAGTGGGTACCAAACCATGACCTTGTTGTCCAAATGGTTGTGTTTGTTAAAGTCACACACTTTATCTGCTCGGCCACCATAACCAGACGTAAAGCAACAAACCGCACTGTTCACAGAAAATAGTTCTCAGGAAGTGGGGGCTCCATAATGAAATACTCCAAAAGTCACAAACAGAAAACTGCATACTTTGACATCCATGTTTAAATAACTATACAAAAAAGATCAATATTATAATCAGGCTATTGACATATCATTTCCATGATTTACTGTTTATTCTATGATGATAAAAAAAAATTGTTTTTATATTTTCCATTACAAAAATGAGCAAATAATAGGAGTCATGTGCAGAAAGCCCTAAATTTGTTACAAATTAAAATCTCTGAACAACGAAATATTTCCAATTTTCTACACTATTTTCCATTTCATCAGTAAGTCAGGTACAGATACATTATGAATAATTATCAAACTTCTGTTGCTAATGGTGGGACAGTAACAGGGGCTGTTACAACACACCAGTTAAGACAGCTTCCTATGGCTTCAGCTTATAAATAACTCCTGATGTCTAGTCTTTCCATAGGTGGTCTTCATTCATTGGCCGTTCAAATGTCAATCACTAATGTTGACGAGCCCCTCCCAATGGTGGAGACCTGGCATCAGTGTGCCTGCCAAGGCATGATTATGATTTGTACACATGCCCAGCCCTAGGGCAGTGCGAATGAGGCAACCACCTTGAGCAACGCACTTCTCCACAATACAATGTTTTGCTTGGGGCACCGCACTCATTGCTTGCTGCCTTGGGCCCCACATGCTGCCTTGGGCCCCGCACATCCTAGGGCCAGGCCTGTTTGTACATCTTTATCCCTCCACAGCTGAGTATTAATGCCAAGTGGAAGGGATTGAGAATCCCACCATCAAGCATGGGGTTTTGAAAAATCATGTGAACTGTACTGTATACATGCAACATTTTCTTTATTGCATATAGTTAGCATAAAACTGCATTTTAAAATATTTACTAACACAACAAGTAATTTCACTATTTAAAAAGTTCTGTGTGTATGTATGTATGTATATATGTATATGTATATATATATATATATATATATATATATATATATCACTTCCAAGCACACAATTTCAACTGGTAACACTCACCCTAAGACATGAATGTATCAAAATGTTTGACTCAAGTTCTGTAATCGTATCTAAAAGCTTATTGATTTCTTCTTCCTTTTTTTCTTTCTTTTTCTCACTTTGGCATAATACTTAGCAGCTTTTGAAATAAAACCAATCCGATTCAAGAAATATAAATAGAAAAGGAAGTATCACATGTCAATTTCGAAAAACAATTTTAAAATCTAGAGATATTTAATAACATGGTACTTTAAGCTGCCAGAAAGCTTTACAGAGAAAATATGATATATATTTTATCCATAAAGAAAAATACTTGCTCAATTTATATAATATAAAAAATGAATATAATCATAGTTATTACCATATATACCTTATGCTTAGTAGATGTACCACAATACATTATACATATATATAATGCAACCAAATATGAACTGTGTAGACCTACATCTATCATTGAATAATTGCACTGCCCTATCTGGGCATACACACTTTGTTCTTCATATCATATCTATTTATATGTAACCAGACCTGGACAGTATAAACATCAGTTCAACTTTGAGATAGGCTTTGACCTCTCAACCAGTCAAAAAAGATATTAACAAGAACATTTTAAACTCTCAACAAGCCAAAAGTGATGTCACAAAGGTCCTTTTGAACCTGCAAGCAGACAAAAATAGTGTAATAATGCTGTTTTGTGATTGGCTGACACAAAATCTGAAGCGTCAAATAAAGATCACAAGTTTCATGATTGTCAGAAGAGATCTAACATCATATTATGTGCCAAGAGATCTGGGTCTATGCTGTTTGATACTGACTACACAATCTACGTGAATAAAAATGCACACAATGCTTCACCATTATAAGGGTTCTACAATATGCATTCCTATTCTATTAAAGGACACAACTTCTAAGCACATGTAACTACTGACATTAATATCAAATACTTGACTTGGGAATATCTCCATTCTCTCAACCATTTACCGTTTTCTTCTTAATATATACGCCAAGTCTTAAACGCGCAATGGAGTTTTGTTTTAGGAAATGGAATTATGCAAACATGAATCATAAAAATATTATATACCTTTGAAATTAATAACATAAATGTGAATATTGTGTTCGCAATAGTTATAGTTCAGATATTTTAACAATTTATGTTTTTATCATACTGTCTCAAATTGAAATAAGGTTCATTTTTGGCTAAAGAGCATTTATTATATAAAAATGATCATCACAAACTGCAACTTTTTTCTTAATGTTTCTAAATATTTAATGTCATTTTGCTTCAGACTATTTTGCTTCAGACTTCATGCAAACATTAGTTTATTTTTTATTTTGTGTTATCTAACTGGATATTCAAAATAAAAATCAACAATCTGTATGCATAAATGTGTCCATGTGTATTTTTTATGTACAAACAAGACCACAGTATCATATTATACTCCCAGCAACGAGTACCTCGTTTTGGAATTTCAAGATTTTCCAACATAATATGAGAACATTATTTTCATGTATTTACTGTTCAGGTGGCCTAAGTGGTTGGAGCGTCTACCTCAGTTATAGGAGGTCGTGGGTTCATACCCTGGCCCAGTCATACCAAAGACATAAAAATGGTACTAGCTGCAGCCTCACTAAGCACTCAGCATTAACAATAATAATAATAATAATAATAATAATAATAATAATAATAAAGACTTTATTTAGAGAAGGTAACTCAATTAGTTACAGAACTAATCTACCTTGAGGCCTTCTATCTCTTATGTACAATATATACCGTATATACAACAGGATATGAAGAATCTGGCTTGACACTAAATAATTAAGTCAGATTTTAAAAGTCAAAGTATCAAGCCTGGAACACATGCACAGGCATCTGTGAATACATAACATAAACATGTATAAAATATAAAATATCATCCTGTATTCAAAAATTCAACTGTGAAAATGATGCAAAATTATAGAAAAGCAGGTGGTATTTATTGTACTAGAACTGTTCAATTTTCTGAAGATTTCATCCATTTGAGACATTGATTATGAAAAGAAGAAATGCTAGGAGCCTGCCTTATGTCACTGGGAATGTTGTTCCTTACCAGTGGACCAGTATATTGAAAACTTTTTTAAAACAATTCCTTCTTTGGTCTTGGTATAATATAAGTTTTGCTTCTTATGTACCTTAAATTTGGAGTACCATCAACATCTCTTTGGTGCAAGATATTGCTTAGATAGACAAAAATGGCTTTTCTGGATACTTTGTACATCAATTTGGCCTTTCTAAGAAATATTCTTTCATGTATTGTTAAAACCTTTATATTATTCATTGCATCCTGGAAATTGTCTATGCATTGATCTAGAATTAAATGGCAAGCCCGCTTCTGGAGTCTTAAAAGTGTTGTTATGTTTGAATTAGAGGTATTACACCAAATTACATTACAATATTCCAGATATGGCTGAATATAACTTTTATAAAAGATGACCCTATGTGGAAGAGGAATGTATGTTTTGATTTCCCTCAGTAGCCAAAGATAAGAATTAACCTTTTTTGAAATGTGTTTAATGTGAATAGACCAAGTAAGATTGTTATCTACAAATACACCAAGAAATTTATCCTGAGAGGTCATATTAAGGCTCACATTGTCAGACAGAACTGGGAGTTTGTCGCTATCTAGCCTTGCTTATTTTTGTTGCATTGCAACTAGTAGGGCTTTTGTTTTTTTCTGTTTTATAATCATACTGTTTTCTTTGCACCATACTTGAAGTCTGTTGAGAGCATCTTGTAAGTTATTTTCAAGTATCGTTTTGGTTTTACCCATCTCAGACAGTGTGGTATCATCTGCATAGAGGTCAGTGGAAGAAACTGAAGTTCCAATCTTAAGAGGTAAGTCATTGATAAAAAGAATGAATAATGGAGGTCCAAGGATAGAGCCCTGTGGTACACCACAATTAATATTTTTGCTTTCAGAAAGTTGACCATTTAAAGATACTTTTTGCACTCTATCGGTTAAGTAAGAAGTCAAGCAGTTTAAGGAGTTTTCACTGCATTGATATGTTTTTAGTTTTTCAAGCAAAATTTCACAGTCTACAAGATCAAAAGCTTTACAAAAATCAACCATAATAGTGGCTACCATTTCTCCTTGATCTAATGCTTTCAGCCATTTATCAATCAAAGATACAAGTGCAGTTTCACAGGAGTGATTCTGTCAAAAGCCTGACTGATTATCATGAATAAGATCATAAGTGTTCAAATAGTTGAGAAAAGAATCATGTACATGTATTTCTAGTAATCTGGAGAGACAAGGAAGGATAGAGATGGATCTGTAGTTATTTACATCATCTTTTGTTCCTGCTTTATGCAATGGTGTAACCTTGGCAGTTTTCCATGTTTGTGGAAATTTATTAGACCTAATACTTTCATTGCAAATGAAAGCTATACTCTCTACAATTGCAGGTGCAGCTATCTTTAGCAGCCTTGGTCCAATCATATCAAGTTCTATAGCTTTACAATCATCCATTTTTTAAATATATTTCAACACAAATTCTGGACTCATTTCAGGAATTTCAAACTTTATATTGTTTGGTAGTTTTTAGCATAAAAATGTTTGAGTTCCAGATGATCAGATGAAGTTCAATGGATCTTTAAGTTTTTCAACAATTTGAACGAAAAAGTTGTTAAAAATATTTGAGATGTCAGTTGGATTATCGGTATAAATGCCCTCATGATTGAGGGATAAAATTTCAGTTTTACTCTTACATTTGCCTGCACCAAACTCTGTAAACACTTTCCAGATAGCTTACGGATTATTTTGGTTTTCATCCAGCACTTTTTTCTAGTGCATTTGTTTGGCTTGACATATCATTTTATTAACTTTATTCCTCCAAACTCTATATTCAGTTAGATTTCCTACTGATTTTAGTTGGTCACTTTGATTTATTGCTTCAAAAATTTCTGGGGAGATCCAGCCTGGCTGGTGGTCTTTCTTTATCCTGTGTGTTTTTAAAGGGGCATGTTTGTTCACTATAATAATGAACAGATCTGTCCAAGTATCTAAAATATCATCAATATCTTCAATGATCTGGACTGTATTCCATGGTATCTGTTTCAGATCTTCCAGGAATATACCAGGATCAAAGTTTTGAAAAGATCTATAAGTAATGGATTTATGGATATTATTTTTCACTTTTTGAATTGCCATTGACTTTACGTGTTAGAAAAATTGCAAAGTGGTCGCTTATACCAATCTATGGAACCATTATTTCCAAAAGATTTTCTTTCCTATTGGTATAAATATGATCTGTAAGTGTTTTAGAGGTAGATGTTACTCTGATGGGGTCATTTACTAGTTGCTCCATACCTTACTGTAAGGGTGCAAATTTCTGTTGATCTATAAAGAGCACATTAATTTGGGCTGGTGAACGATTAATTAGATTTACGGGGACCGGTGCGAGTTAAATCACCATACTCCAAGGATTTTAAATGGCTGTATCGTGAGATGAAGTGATTCTTAATTAAGCATTCATTTATTTAAGTCAGACAGACTGGAAGGAAAAAGGTTAACTTCGATCTTGTATCAGAAATGTCAGATTTGAAATTTTCCAGAATCAGTTGTTTGGAAATCATGAGTTCAGGTGGACCGCAATTTTGGCTTCTAGTTATAAAAGGCAGGAGATATATTTAATCCGGATTGGTTATGCTAGGTGAGGAGCGTGGTTCCCACACGAAATTTCTTGATTTTAGTATGTCCCATCGCAAACTTTAGTCAGTCTGCATTTTTCTGCAAGAGAAAACAAATGTAGGAGACTCAGAGTTTGAATTTAGAAGAAATTCACTGGTAAACAATTATCCAAGGGACCGGATGTCTGGAAAGTCGACAGACACAATTCTGGCGGTAGAAGCTAGCAAAGCTTGAAAGCATAAGGCATCTGTGCCAATCTCATGTAATTCATTGATACCAATATAACGATTTGCTTTATTTATTTGCTTATATTTTGCATGAATTTATTTGTTTAGATTCATAGATCAATTTTCTTGATATGAGTACAACTGTGTTGAGTTCCTCTATCTGAATCCGTACAATGATATTCTTTATATAAGTCTGACGAATTGTTTGAATGTGTCATCTTGATTGTTATAGGAAAATAGGTATTCTAAGAATTTCATGCCTTACCTTAGTTGATGTGAGTTACGAGAATCCGTGTGAATTCACCGACCTTAGATGATTTCACGTATGATAAAGACTTGAGTGCGTATTGACTGAAATTAACGTTGTTAAACCATGAAGTGAGATTTCATATATGCTAAAGACTTGAATGTGTGTATTCGCTAGAAATAACGTGGTTAAGCCATGTAATGAATTTCATTCATTCGTGTAACTGAGATGAGAACGGAACTGTTATGTCTCGTGTGATGATAATGTGAGTCAGGTTTAAACTGCCATTAGGAAGTACATTAATCTTATGAAACTAGGTTTGTTTATGGTCTGTCATGTTTAGCTTGACCAGATAGCCTTTAGTATCTGTTGAATTCCGATAGGACGATATCTGACATAACGAGAGGGGGAGTAATGATCTATTCCCAGTAGGATATCTAACAGGAAATTTACATTGCTTCTCAGTTTATTTTGGAAGGGGAAATAGCTCCACAGATGTATCCACGTACCTACTTATCCAAGTACCTACGTATCATGTACTTACATATCCACCTACCCACACAAAGTTCGAGGGTCGAAAGAGACGAGACAATAGAGAGTTTGGAGAAGGGAAAAGTGGAAAGGACCAAGAAAAACAGCCACAGTGAAGTTGGAATAAAACTGAAATAAGCAGGTTATGAAGTTGTACAAGGCAATGACTTTGATTGTTCACTCGATTCTATGATGAACTAATTCTATCATTTAAAACTGATCGGCTATTTATATAAGTATATTTGTATTTGAAATTCAGTGAATGATTTATTTAAAATAGAAGTGTATCTTCCTAATGTGATGCATTATCATGGTTGTTTATGTAATTGATTAAATTGTTATTTTTCATGTACCAAGGCTCGTGTCATTCTGTTTATATATCTACTCAGATCTGTATCTATTCCACCTATAAGTTTCACACTTTATATTAATATTTACTTGATCCGGGCAATAACACCGAAGGCAATCACCCTCTAGATAACGATAACCCAATAAAGCGGACACCTTGTAAGAAGGTACAATCCGTCAATCAAATCAATAATCCAATTTCCACCACCACCCAACACTTACGAAGCAATAAAATTCATCCAATTCACTTTTATTTGCTCATTAAGAAGGTCTCTATTTATATCGCATAGAATGTAAAATTCTTTCTCTTCATTTTAAATTTTTATTTACCTGAAGTTCAAAAATATTCTCACCAATCAGCACGTGATGATGGGGGTCTATATTTAAAACCTACTAAGTAGGGCTTAGCTTTTTCTGGAGTGACCTGTAGCCAAATGGATTCTATTTCCTGTATTTCTAGGTCTTCCCATCTTTTAAAAATAGTACCAGTTCTAACATAAGAGGATAGTGCTAGGACTGGTCGGAATGGTGTCAGGATAATTTGACTGGTAGGGACATCATGCTACATGTCTGCTGCATAATGCCTCAGTGCTAGACATCACTATAAACTGCCACACTGCAGACATCGTAGCGATATGACTGGAAAATTGTTAAAGCTATGTTAAAAAGCCAAATTACACACGTGCACATTTTCAGGTATTGTGAAATGGGCCTATTATTTCAAATGAAACACCTACTAGGTACTTATTTGTCTTCTACCCTGGATAAATACTGCATATATATTCTCCTGAAGACCAGGGTATATATGTTGATTGTTCTAGTGATGACTCCTTACAAACTGCACAGACCCAGATCTGCCAGCGAATTATGTAGATCTGGGACTGTCTAGTTTGCAGCTGGACTCAACTTTCAAGCAATTATATACAGTAGTGGTAGTATTAAATTTTTGCATTTAAAAACTCTCTCATATAGCTGAACATAAAATTTTAGCAAACTTAAGGAGCAAGATATTTGCTGCTGACATTTTAAGCTAGCTCAGATTTTTTTGTCAAAAGATCCATGCAATATGAACACCAGGAAAACATTGTCTGCATGTGCAGTTTCTGGAGGTTTGTATCCAGAACTGGATGTATGTAGCACCACTTTTTTAAGAACTATGTAGGAACGATATTGTCAGGAAGTGGTTGTGATGTTTGATCTCACCCACTCCTTATGGTTTTTGGTTACAGTTATCTAGGAGATGATTCACCACTGGCGTTATTGTCCATATTGAGTAAACAATCAAATAAATATTAAATTAAGGGATTGAGTAACAGAGATCTGAGCAGAGATACAGAATAGAATAACACAAGCCTCCACATGTAAAATATAACACTTTAATGAACTACATGAACAAAATGAAATTGAGCATGACATGCAAATGATTCATTTTCTCTCAGAAGTGGTTACAAAACTATGCAAAATTCAATTAGCCGTTCTGTTACACTGATGGAACAAATTTCATTATTTGATCGAGTGACTGATTGAACTCAAATTGCCAGCATGACAGCAACACCTAGTGCTTCCAGTCTTTACCAAACTGCTGTTAGTGATTGGTTGGTGTTTCCACATTACTATCCTTCTCTCCCTCTTCTAGCTTCTTCGAGTCATTGTCACATTGTGGAAAAAATTGCAGATGCCTCATGTATACATATCTTCTTATAGTTATTTTGTAGCTAAAAATGTCCATGGGACTTGGATAATGTCAATCATGATCATCATCATCATCATCAATCCCTTAACCCAAGAGGTCGTTGGGACACCACAGTTGACTTTGCAACCAATTCTCTCCATCTTTCCCTGTTCTCTACTGCCCTTTGGGAATCTCCAAATCCCATGCCTGTCCACTCCTTAATGTTGTCTTCCCACCTCTTTTTCTGTCTGCCTCTTCTTCTGCACCCTCGCACTGTGCCTTGCAAGATTGTTTCTGCCAGTCCAGATGATCTTGAGACGTGACTGTACCACTTCAGTTTGCACTTTTCTACAGTGGTCAAGAGGTCTTCATAGGATCCAATGGCTTGTTGGATCCTGTTGTGGACTTCTTCGTTGGTTACATGGTCAATATATGAGATGCCCAAGATCTTGCGGTAGCATCTCATTTCAAAGGTTTGAATCCTTCTTTGTAGATCTCATGTGAGCTTCCATGTTTCACAAGCATACAGAAAGACAGATATGACAATCAAGCGCATCAGCCTTATTTTGGAACCAAAAGCAATGTTGGTATCTTTCCATACCGGTCTCAACCTTGTTATTGTTGCTGTTGTCTGGGCAATCCTGCAAAGTAGTTCTGGTTTGGATAACTGATCCCATGTACTTCAAGCTTGTGACTCTTTCCAGTTTCTGTCTACTGACCTTTATTTCTGCACTGATGCTACTGGTGTTGTTTGTCATCAGTTTGGTTTTTTCTGCACTAATCTCCATACCATATGCTGTGGAGGTTGTGTCGAGGCGTTCAACCAAGTGAGTTCATTTTCATCTGCTAAACCATCAATATCATCTGGGAAGTGAAGGTTGGTGACTGTTCTTCCTCCAATGCTGACAGTGACCTTGTGGTCATGCAAGGAACTCTCCATGATCCTTTCCAGGAAAATGTTGAAATATGTAGGTGACGTATACATCCCTGTCTGACTCCAACTGTTGTTCAAAACCAATCTCCTCTGCTGCCATTGATGAGGACAGCACTTGTGGCTTTGTCATAGAGGTACTCAACAACCTGCACCAGATTTGAGCTGATGTTGTACTTCCTCATAGTTGCCCATAAGGCTGCATGCCATACCCTATCAAAGGCCTTTTTGAAATCTATAAAGACGTGGTATAGATTCTGCTGGTACTGAAGGTATTTCTCGCAAAGGAGTCTGAGATTGAAGATTTGTTCTGTGGTGCTCCTTCCTGCTCAGAAGTCTGCCTGCTCTTCAGCAATAATTTTCTCTGCTTCAGGCTTTAGTCTGTTGAGAATTATCTTCAGCATGACTTTGCTCGGGTGACTGATCAAACTGATGGTTCTGTAGTTTTGGCACAACTGTGGGTTTCCTTTCCTGGGCAGCACAATGACCAAGGATTCAGTCCATGTGGTGGGCCATATTCCTGTCTGCCATATCTTGTTGCAGAATGTTGTTAGGACTGTGACTATCTCTTCTCCTCCTGCCTGAATGAGCTCTGTTGCTATGTTGTCAATGCCAGCTGACTTTCCTTTCTTTAGTGACCTAACTGCAACTTCTACTTCTTCGTGAAGAATGGGGTTGTCATCAATTTCTTCTGCCTGAGAGCAATTTAGAACTGCTGGATCTCCTTGGGTTATGATTGTACAATTCTGAGCAGTAAATTTGTCCATCGCTTGAGGATCTCTTGATCTTCTGTGAGGCATTTTCCTGATCTGTCTTGGATTGTGGTAGTTTTCCCCTTGTTTATGGGTTGTGAGATCTTTCACCCGCTGATATGCAATTTTGCTGTCACTTCTATTCAGACTGTCTTCAATTTTGCAGCACTGTCTTTCTATCTAGGATTCCTTGGCCTTTTTCATGCTTTTCTTGATCATATTGTTTATCTCTCTGTATTTTCTAGCTCCTTCATTATCTCTTTTTCCCTTTTTCAGTTTGTCGCATAGGTCAAGGACATCTGTTGTGACCCAAGGTTTCTTTGTTCAACGATATTTGCCAATGATCTCGCTAGCTGTGCTAGTCACAGCTGTGTTGAATGTGGTTGTTAAGGACTCTAGGTCAGTATCTTGGTTGTCCAGGGTTATCAAAGGTGCAAATTTAGCAACTATCATTGCTTGGAAGGCTTCTATGTCTTTTGGATCTTTCAATTTTTCAAGGTCAAATCTGATTCTTGGTTGGTTAGACTTTTTGATCATTTTCAGTTGGAGGCGAAACATTGTCATTAACAAATCATGGTTACTTCCAATATCTGCTCCTGGAAAACTTCGTGTTCTAGCAATATTCAGCCCCATGCAGAATGTTTTTTTTCACCAAGATGTAGTCAGTTCTGGTTGTGATGTTGTCCATCTGGACTGTGCTAGGTCCATCTTCTAGATGCTTTGTGAAGACTGAATGTGTTGGCCAGCACAAGATTGTTGTAGGCAGCAAACTCCAAGAGCCTGAGTCTTCTTTCATTTGTTTCTGCATTGCAGAAGGGTCCACAGGTGCTTTGCCAGTTTGTCTGTGAATCAACTCCCACATTTGCATTCCAGTCTCCTTGAACAAATAGGATGTCATTCTTGGGTGAGTTGTCAATGACATCTTGCAGTTGGTTATAAAAATTCAAGATAATGTCAATACGTATTATGTAAGATTACAACTATAGACCTGATTCTGGACAGAAAGAAACTGTTGTTTAACCATCACGCAATGATGTGTCGGCAGTAAGTTTAGCCCTTAACCTCATAGTGTGTATGGCTTTTTAGCCCTTCAATATACATGTAGCAAAGAAACCCAGTGCAGTACACTATAAATAGAACACCTGTTCGACTCCATACACATGGGCCTGCCTGTTAATTGTTAAGTAGTGTAGTATATGTTATGTTTAACATCAATTTTAACCATTTTACATTTTTGGTACACATATACTATGTATAGAAAGATTTAAGAGTAAAATCTGATCATTATAGCTGTATAATTATTTTTCACAGAAGAATTTTTTATCTGCTTTAAAATCTTGAGAGAACTTGTTCACCATCAAGTCAGTGAAGCTGTGTGACCAACCGTAGCCGCCATTTCTCATACTTGAAATTTACAAGTTCTTTGCGTCTACATCACTAAATCATCTGAATTTGATAATTTATAAAAAAAACTAATTGCTGCCACATCAACATCAGAGCCTTTACTTAAGTTATTGAAGCTTTCATAGTTGTGACTCTAATCATAAAAACTCAAGTAAGTACTGAACGAAATCTGCGGCCTCCATTTTGGAGAGTGAAGAATACGACCCCGTTACTTTAAATAGCAGATTTCAACCAGATCTTAAAGAGCAATCACGTGATCTGATGTAATGATCATTGTTACGGTGTACAAAAGTTGCAAACAATAACATCCAACACAAAGATTCCCAGACAATTTTTAATGTTCACCCAAGCTATGGCTCAAGACGACTGACCTTTACACAGAACAGATTGGTAGTTCTACACCAGGGCGATAGTTTATCAAAACTGCAGAATGGAGACATAGTCAGGCTTCATTAACATTATGAATTCTTACTTTTACAGTGATGACAAATACCGACTCCAAGTCTTACGGGTCAGAATCTTTATCAGTATCAGATGTGTGAAGTATGTAGAATTTGTTTCTAACATTACCATATCTGACCGATTAAAATCCTTTAAACTAAAACTACCATATACACCCATGTCTCTTGTCTTAATGATAATCAATACTTATTCAATCAATTGGAGGGAAATGTTAAGCATTAATATGACGGCAACATTCATTCACACTAATGAATGTAGTATCTAATAGAGGGTTTTCCCTGAAGGTGGCACTTTGAAAACCCGCTCAAAATGGCTGATGTTTACAGCAGGCATCGAAAGGCGCTTCCATGAGAATGGTGCAGAGGCATCAAAAGGCGCTTCCATGTCAATTGGGTAGAGGCGTCCAAAGGCGCTTGCATGAGGTAAAGGGTTAAAAGGGAATTCTACAACCAGGACGACAGGGCGAAGACTAAGATGTTTGTTTTGCAATCCATCATTGATGTCTCTACTGATATGGAAGCGATTTCAGGCTTTGGGAAAATGGAAACCAGAGAGTGACAAGTAAGTGTTAAATTAATCAAAGCAGTTTTCAAAGAGACCAGACCATATCCAATCAAAACTGAGAGATTCAAATCTAGGGCAGTCTAATTAAGCAACAGATTATGCTCGAACTAAATCCATTTTTCAATCAGTACATGTGTGAACCTCTCCAGGGGCGGATCACAGAGAAGCTGAGAGCCATTAGACTTTACTCCGAGTGGCATAAACTGTGCAATTGTGAAAGGCGAGAAGGAAATTCTAGATGGAATTCTAGGTTTGAATTTGCAAATAAAGGCTTCTTGAGGTGTTATATCTTCACCCAAATAGTGTATTCCTTTCATAAATAGGTGTTGTAAGAGTGATACATTATTATGTACAGTTTATTTGAAATGGGATCTTCCATGTATTGCTGAATTATCAACATATCATAATGTATAATATTGTGATTTGTTAACAAGATTAACGTATAGTAGATTGTTTGACTGGAATTGAAGTGGATTGTGTAATTTACTACTATGTTGCATCATAATGCATAACTGAATTTATTAGAGAACTGTGTTAGAACTTGCACTTGTTTTATCAGTATATGACTATTATAGATTGTGCATTATGCAGAGTTAGTCATTTTTGGACTTATGCACACATAATTAGGTATTTGAATATTTGTATGTGTCTTTTATAATTCACAGGGTAGGAAATGCATATGATTGCTATTGATGATGATAGTTTACTGTAATGTGTCGAATTTTGAATAAGTATGGAACCTTAAAATTGTATTCATTGTGCATTAAAATTTTATTACAGTCAAGCCAGCAAGGTTTTGTGAAGGGTCACCTCTACCTTTTCTTCATGTCAGTGTTAAACTTGAAAGGCCAGCATCTACGGCTCATTGAGAATTGACCCGGGTATCACAATGCTGTCCTGGGAAAGTAAGCATTAAAGTTACCAACCATGATGTGAACCCCATGTCAAATAGTCATTTTCAAAGGGACGTTGATATGCATGGTATTTCTCAGATTCTAGGCTGTCAAAATCTGACAAAAGAAATAATTATCTTGGGGAAAAATTAGGAACCGCTGATTACGGTTGGTCAGTTTAAATTAAGGCGTACACCTTGAAAGTAATGTTGAATTTAAAAGTAACAACTTTGGTCGAATTCTTTAGTCCGAAATTTCCTGCAAGAGGATAAGATTGGCTCTGGGGAAACCTAAAGAACAGTTCTTTCCTCATTAAAACAAGTAAAAGGGACCAGGTGGTTGTCTTGTAAGAAAAGATAGGCTTTAGTGCCAGGATGCACAATTGCTGAAAACAGCAGCATTATGGTACGCAATTTTAATTTTCATGTAATTTTCTATTTTATTTGTCTTGTTTATGCAAATGTGTTTGATATAACTAGGATTCATACTATGTATCGTTTATTCGATTTCATGGAAATCTGTTGACATGCTAGAGTTGTTATGCAATTTATTTCTTTAATTTTAAAATTACTTGTTCATTGATAGAACTGACTGATTGCATGCAATCCAAATTTTCAGATGTGTAGGATTTCATAGGGTTATATGTATTAATTTCCTTTGTTAGGACGATACTGATTATCGTGAGTTAACGATAATTGCACATTTATATACGATTTTGTAATGCTTGAAGAATCTTGTAGGTTAGGGATTGCTGTGAGCTAGAAGTTAGGGAATCGTATGCAATAGTAATCAAGCATGTATCTTATTGAGTGGAACTGACTAGGTTGGATGTCTAAGGAGTCATGTGGTAATGTATGCAGAGAGATACAGGAATGTTGTTTATATGCATTGCTCACATGTTAATTTGTGGTCAGCCGCTGTGTAGCGAGGGTGATGATCTATCGAATTAGGTCAGACTTGGATATATATTACAGGTGTCATTTGTAACTAGAGATAACAATTGTACCTTACTCAAAATACAGTCTAAATCTGTAAGGACCATTAATCGTTAAGGTCACCTTATGTCAGAATTTATGCAGTGTTTGGATAGCTAGTTTATGCTTTCTGAGTAACGAAAGTGAGTTAATTTTATATACATATAGAAGATGTTATATATAGAGATTTAGTGGTAATCTTGTCACTCAAGGAAACAGCTCCCAGGAACTGAAAGGGACAGTCCGAAGACGAAGTCTGGAAAGAGATGAAACGTTCAGAATAGAAAGACCAAGGAAGATCAATGTATACACATGAAGGTGGGAAGATGTGTGATACCAGAGACAGAGACAGGAAGCAACACTAGGTGATGCAAATCAGGCGTGGACATTGTGCTCTTTTCACTACTCACTACCATGATGAAGCAAATCCAAATTAGAACACTGCTATTGAAATTCTGTTAATGTAAAATTGTTTGAATTGAACCTGACACTATAGTTTTTTTGTTATTGATTAAATTTTTATTTTCTTGTCTAAAAGGGGCTCATATTGTATTATTTCTTCTCAATAGTCTTGTTCAGTTCTCTGTTGATGTTCTTGATGTTCTATCTATCCACTCACACCGGGCAATAAAATCGAGGGAGGTCATCCTCTAGATAATGACAGTCAAATCTAATTAACCATCCCTCTTTACCAAGAGGGACAACATTACATTTACTGTATCGAGAAGTTAACAATTAGGGATAATTATTCTTATCTTAGAACTCATTAATAATATTATTATTCTGCAAAATTACTATAGAACAAAGCATGTATGGAATATTTAGATGTGAGTGCGCGAGTTGACCTGCTAATTATTCACCTTTATTCTGATGAAAGGTCTGTGAAAGTGTGGTGAATTTTCCCAAGGTTTGAGTAAGGAGACAAGAATATACATCCCTTCTAAATCTACAGGAAGCTTTCTGGGTCGGTGGTAGAGTTCGAAACCCAAGAATGTGAGATGAGGAAAGAGATGTGGAGAGCATGTGGTAGGCATTTATGGTGACATCAACAGTTTGTGAGGAGGTGCAGTGTCAGAAGGAGCACGTGATAGAGAGCACCGTAAGTGTCGGAGGAACGGATCTGGAAGTGCCAGGAGAGCACATTGTTGGGGGTAGATGAGTAACAGAGACATCTGTTACGTATATGTAATTAAATTGCTTGTGTGTTAGTTTTAAAATTCATTTTTATGTTATATTTTGTTTCATTACATTTTATTGTAATGATTATTTTCACGGGATTCGATGTTTTCTTTCAGTAAATTATGTTTATCTAAAACGCAAAAGACATTGCATTAGCACTATTTTTAACTCACTATGGTACAAAGAATTTGTAAACACTACACGAAAACGATTGGCTATTGCCAAGGTCATTTGGGCCTATGTGTTAGTCTGAATAAACAATGTTTTATTTTTAAATTTATTTCAGAGTGAGAATCTGGTCCTTAGATAGGGCTGTTCTTGCTACATGACAAATTTCATTTTTTCTATTGCACTGTTCAAGTTTTAAGAGACCTATTACACAAGAATGGGATAATGTTTTAGTTGGGTTTAACACCCTTTCTGAGAGCTTTTCAGTCAGTTGTATTTTAAACCTTGAGGGCTCGAGAGGTTTCAATTGTTGAAGCCAGATTGTTTTTGAAGTTCATTTGTTTCTGGAATTTAATAATTTATTCTCTAGAAAACCAAACAAGTGTACTTTTTTATAAAAAGTTCTGGGACAAAGAAATTCAATGGAAATTTATTTTGGAGTTAAACGGAAACATAAACTGTGATTCAATCGAGGATCTGTTACCACCACTCTTCTGACATCATCGTCTCCATATGGAATTTCATCGAGATTCGAACTTGGATTTTATTAGAACTGTTTAGTGACAGGACTTGTATTTTTCATTCTTAGGATTAAATTTTGGATTATATTCACAAACCATTAAGTCCTATTTCCAATTTTTAAATTGTTTTCTAGGGAAATAAATTATTTTGTTAAAACTTACAAAGCTTGTTGACTTCACTCTTTTCTGTTGTTATTTTTGTACGAGCCTACACGTAACACATCACTGAAAGGAAATGCTCTCACTTAAGACCTTTAAGTTCATGTGATGAAATAATAACTGTCAACTGTTAATAGGTCATTGATTGCACTTGTTCGAAAGAAATTGCAACTGAAAAATTTGTCAATGAAATTATTGAATACATTTGCTATATTTTGTTAAACTTATACTTTTCACCTTGAGTTATTTATATACCTAGACCGTCGGCATTGCTGACTAAGGGTTCGGAGCTATTTAAATTTTAACTGTCCACCTTTCAGAAATAATACCATAGGAAGCATGTGACAGTCATCACCCTCGTTTGCAGACTGCTCTTTTCCCACTGTGCAATACAGGTATGGAGCTAATTTCTTCAATTACAAAAACTAAAACCAAACCTAAATACATGTCAGATTTTTTTCTTTTCATGGGATCAAACAATATTCCCACTCTTCTTCTGCATCATCGATCAAAATTCAGCAGAACTAGCTTCAATTCACAAATAATACATAGCCACACCCTATTAACATTAATTTACATCCTGTCTAGCTGCTCTCACATTCCAACTGACCATGACATAACTAGCCTTCTCAGATACTATTACTGCCCTGCTGTGGCTAGAAAGTTACCATCTGATCTATCAGTCAACACAATTTCCTAATGCTACACCATCAATTCTCAATAGGAAAGAATTCACAACTTATTTACACATGAATTAATGGACTTCACTCCTTGTCCTAACTACATTACTTTGCTAATTAGCAATTCACTGACACAGCTTTTAGACACAGAAAAAATCAATCCTCAACATAAAAGATACAAATCATTTATGACAAATAATTTATATACTCACACAATTTGTATCAGGAGAAATGCATGAAATCTTACTCTACGTGATTTCTATTACATGCAAAACTGAATCTGAACTCATTCATACACCACTCCCTCGATAACTTGCGCACAATAGGGTCCAAAAACATCGACCGCATTATAAGCGAGGGCGCGAGTTATCGAGGGACCTATAACAAACAACAAAACTAACAAAGGGATCGACGTAGATGCAAAAGGGGGGTGGGTTGGGTTGGGATGTTAGTGCTGAATACTCAATTAATAATCGTGCTAAGATTAACTTGAATAAATATCTCTACATAGCGGTGTACTTTATTTACTTTTTTCCTCACAGAGTAACATTAATTTCAGGATAACTTACAGTATATTGAGGAGATCATCAAAATATTATTCCACATGGTTTCCGTTCGCTTAACACAAGTACGACTTCGCACATTGTGTACTACGTCACAAATTTTTGTGTTGAATTGGATAAATTCTAGTTTTATTGTTTGATCCAAAGTAGACTTTTTTTTATACAAAAGATCGACACTCATTTCGAAGAAACAATGTCGATCGAACGATGGGTAGATTTGATTGCGGTAAAAGTAAAATGAAAAAAAAAAAAAAAAAAAAAAAAATTTACAAGGGTTAACCATTACCAACATGAATTTAATGGATCTACAAATTTAAAATAACGTAAATTAGAACACGATAATACTTGCAGTTTGTGACAAATATCACTTCACATTTTGAAAACATCTGTTCAATTTTTTGTGTTACTCATTGATTTCTCTACCGCCTCTGTGTATTGTTCACGGATAATTATCTCTCTGAGCTGGTATAGATAATTACATGCGGCTTCCTGATTCGCTGAGTGTATTTCTCCCGACAATGAATTTTGTTTAATTCTATGTCGGCGCTGGAATCTCCAAAGCCATCCATGGCTTGCCCTAAAACGAGATTCATTCTGCATACTTTTTGCCATTTTTTCTGCTCGGGCCTTGAGAATTGTTCCAGAGATGGGAACACCTTGTTCACGTTGATGTGTGAACCATGCGTACACAGCATAATCTAATTCAGTATCATTTGCAGTCATTTGATCCCATTATCAGAATCAACATCATGTAAATAATCCCGAAGTTTCTGCTTATCCTTAAGCCAACCTCTAAATGTCGACTCAGCAATTGTTTAGTTCATTGCAAATGTTGGATCTCGCTTCGCCATTATGAACCCTATCTGTGATGCACAGCTTTTCAGTCACTAAGTACACCTTTCGCTTACTTCCTTTGCTCTCCATGGTCATATTTACAAATGATTAGGATACATTACTGATATTATATACTTTAGTGATGTTAAGTACATAAAAATGTGAAACCATTTTCGACTGGTCAAATAAAATGAATTCTGAGAACGGTAATGACCACAAGAACTTATGCTGCTATTGGCATTCCTTTTAATTTCTTTTAATTGTACTTCCCTTGCTTGATTTGATACAAAAGACATATTCAAAGTGATAAAACAACACAGGACTCTTTTAATTGATTTTTTTAAACAGTTCCCCATGTTGTTGATCAAAACAAAGCCGGCATGTAATTAGGTTCTCACAGAAGTACTCACTGGTTTCGATGTGACGGTCGATTGACTCTTTTCATGTTTTCATAGAAGAGAATATGTTGCGATTATAGTGTTTACATTGAAGCGAAATTAAAGGATTAGAACGTGAATTTCACATAGCAAGACATTTAATTGGTGTTTATTTCATTCTCTGTTGCCACCTGTTTGCATTTACCAGAATTTTTCGTTGATCGCTGTCTCACCAGACTGTTTATTTACAGTGTATTGACAACTATTTCTCTAAAAAAAAAAACCAAACATAATATGTGATATCTTATTAGAACTTGCAAATTTCACAATATGGATTCTATATTTACGGGCAATAATCACCATTTCCAATGATAAAATGAGCTACCGTATTTCATGTATTTTTTCTTACCCTTCAATTTTTCGTACAAAATCCAGTTATCAAAATAATAATTTAAATGTATCATAATTCTTCATACATATCACTTTGTATTATTTGAAAAATTCGTTAAATTATCGGACATAAAATTTCCACTAAGAAGATTTACGTTTGCAAAAAAGATCGAAAATACCGT